>JANAVB010028000.1:6359531-6422031 GCA_029216955.1 Iris pallida | reverse complement strand
GTGTTAGTTTCATATGTACTCCTTGATAGAGTCGTCTAGTCCTACACCACGATTCCCTCGACTTGTATATAACTTGACTTGACTTGACATTACTTGAGTAGGACTTGACTTTGACATTTTATAGATTGTGAGTACTTACCTTGACTACGGTCTATAGGATTTTTTATACTAGGATTGACTACCGTCTTGGTTGTGAGTGCTTGCCTTGACTGCGATTGAGACACTATAGATTGTGAGTGCTTGCCTTGACTGCAGTCTATAGCTTTGACCTATTAGCCTTTTCTAGTATGGCATGCCAGTGTCTTAGGATCCTTGTGTTTAGATCTTGTGTCTTAGTTCATTTTGTCTCGTTGGATATCCTTGATTGTTTCTTACTTCTTTGTACATTTGTACTGTTACATGTTGGCTTGTATATTATGTATCTTGCTAGTCCTCTGAGGACTTGATGATCTCTTCAGGTAGCTGATTGCACGGAGTCAGTTAGCTGCGCATGTGGTAGTTGACTTCAATCGCATGATTCAGGTAATTTGTTAGTGTTATTGATTTACTATCTTTTTCGTGCTTTCATGATATATCCTGCTTATCAGCTTAGCTATATAGACTCATATTATTCTTAGAGTCTAATCGGACATATATGCTAGTGGGCTGCAGACCACGACCCATACTTGTTCATTCTTGTTTTATATAATTCTTGTGGATTGAGATATAGTTTAGATTAGACATGGTACCCTACCCTGGACAGCTTATACGTACTCGAGTTGGGCTAGAGTCCGCTCGATACGTAGCTGGCTTGCTCATCAGCTCGCGTCCAAAAATCAGGTGTGGGTCGTGACATCATCCTTTCAACTACATCCTTAAAATCTCAACGGAGGTTCAAAAATCTTGAAATAAATTGACTATGATGGAGAAAGCTAGAAATTTGAACAAATTGATCATTATAGGAAAGTGTATGTATCCATCCTTGAAGGGGAGGTATCAGTTTTGGAAATTAAAAGATTGATTAGGAAGGACATTGTCGAAGGCAAGATAGGTAAAAATCTTATAATTCTTATTTCACGGATATTCAATATTCAACGATTGAGAGAAAACTTTCGAATCCAAAAACTTAATCGAGATTAACAGACAATTGAGTGAGAAGTTATTTTAAAAATAATTTCTTAGATCCATGGAAAAGAATGTAAGAGATACGAATTTATGATATGGCGATGTTTAGAAAAGACATAAGATAAGGTTGTACAAATGATCACGATTAGAGAGAAATGACCGAAAGCAAAGGAATATAAACTTATATTTATATTTCTCTAATATTCAGGATCGAGGGAAAATATGTGTAAAGCACTATGTTTACCTATTATGAATACACAAATAGTCTAAATAAATCCTGAAATATCATTTTAAGGGAAGGTTATCCTATTCCCAAATAAAATACAAATTTAAATAGCAATAACACATCTATTATACTCAATATACAATTTATAGAAATTATTCACAAGACCAAAATGGACTACCAATATGTATACACATCTATATGTCTATATGGACGCCGTTGGTCGCACTACATGTCTACTAGGGCTTAAGTTGGGTTTGGGTCCAGTCCGGGCCGAATTGGTACAACCAGATCTCCTAGAAATCATAATATTAATAAATAACTAATTAAATTTTTTATAGAGGTCAAGTCGCAACTTAGCCTGGTTTTTCTAGTTAGGATACACCTATGGCTCGACTTTCTCTACCATGGCTAGAACACTAGTCAAAGCACTCGACTACACTCTCAGTGCCATAATTCTTGGTTATCTTGTACTCCAAAACTTAACCGTGACTAAGGCCTTCTTTAATAAATATTTATATATAAAAAAAATTCTAAGAATCACATTTTAATTCAAACAATTAAATAAAAGGACATTTTTCCAAACTTTCGGAAAGAGGGGTTACGGTCAAGAATTGGGTTCCAGGAAGGCCTAAGTTGATGAATAAATGGTCTACCCACCTTAGGAATATCGTCGTATTAAAATGTGATAGTATATCTATAAAACCTTCCAGGTCATCTAAATTTAGTAAATTGCATGGCCTAATCCTTAACTACCCAATAATCAAATTAATAAGGGACTCCTATTCCTAGTCATTCTTCTAAATTAATTCAATCTTAATTGTGAATGAGCATTTCCTAGTCGCAGGCTCGCAGTAGTACGACTAAGATACGTACTACCACGAGTTTGCAGTCTTTTGCGAAGACTGACCTGCATGGGCCACCACAAAAACTTGTCACGATTCGCACCCGCTTTTTCGGATACGAGACGTGTCCAAGCCAGCCTACGCCGCAGAGTCGGCGGTAGAACGCTGTCACGGCCAAGATGCTCAAAGTCACAAAATATAATAATTATTGTTCATTCATATTTCTAGATTTATTACAACATTTACAACATTTACATTTAAAGAAAATACAAAGTTTTACAATTAATGAAAATGATACAACTTCTATCTAATTTCTAGGTTTCTGTCTGCAAGTACACCCATATCTCCCAAAGCCACAGCTAACCTGAAAAATGTTGGTTTCCAGTCAGGAATGGAACAAGCATACAAACCGACGGCAATACGAGAACACAATAGAATTAACAAGACATAAAAATAACATATGAGAGATAAAAACTAGAAAGTAACCGATGACATGGCAAGCGGTGGAGAAGACAAGGAAAACAAATAAAATACAACTATCTATGTGAATTGAAATATCTGTTTCGACATGTGAACAGCTAGAAGGTAAATCCGGCACCCTGCACGTATCGTGTGCAGCTGCTATCAGGCAAGAAGAGACATTTTGGGGATATTTCTGGGTAGTCCACATGTATACTAAGATATTTTCCCTTCCGACTACTCCGTGTGACGAGCGTGTCAACAAGCAGCAAGATATATGTATAAACATGAAATGTATAGACTACCATGAATCGAAAAGCAATCAGAAAGTGTACTTGCCTGTGGTCCCGAGCTGAAGGTACGGTCTAGCACTAAGTCAAGTCCAAAGAACCTATTTTATAAAATTACCATGTTAATAGATGAACTTAACAAGAGTAGCACATATGTTGGTCCATGGGCTTCTAGGTCAACTCTACTCTATTTGATTTAAGAAGGGTTAATCCTTTATCTATAAAATGTGTATACATATTTATAACTTATTTTAGAAATTATTTACAATGTTTTAAAAAGCTATATTATTATTAACAAAATACTTTAGATTAAGTATATGGAAAAATCTAGTAAATCATTTGTAAAGCTAAACTCAATTTGTCAAATATACCTTTATATAGAATCTATTTAGAAATTATTTACGATATTTGAAGATGATATTTTATTAGCAAAAATAGTTTAGAGAATTACGGTCAAACATAGTAAATCATGCTAGGCAAAATCTATCAAAATACTTTTGGATAAATACAGAAAAAATCCTTTTTAACTAAAAATCCTAATTTGAATCAATGTAGGGCCCAACCCGATTATATAATTTAGAACACATATATTTATTTTTGCAAAATACTAATATACAAACATATATGTGTATAACAATCCCAATCTCCTTATATGGATATTCATTAAAATAATTAATCAATTAATTAACAAGTAATTAAAACTCAGTAAAGTAAATATTACTAGTAATTACTAACTAGCAAAATAGTTGCTAAACATTTACTACCTAAACTAAAATAATTTGTTAACCAAAATATTAAGTAACATATTTATTAACTAAAATATTTATCTAATACCATACTAGTGAAGCCTAGCACAAAATCATAGCCCAGGCCTGCGGCTCGAACCTAAATCAGAGCCCAATAACAAACCCAAATATATTTCTTCCAAGAAAATTTGAAGCATATTTATATATATATATTAATAATAAATAACATTAGTTATACTTGTAATAATACATAGTAATTTAATTTAATACATACACCTGTACTATAATAAAATACTAACCATTTTACAATTAACATAATATACTAATGCTGACAGCATGAGTAAAATAAAAAAGCCTTTATTACTACTCTCGAACAGAGAGCAAAAGGAATTCTATTACTCCTTAGTAAATGGAGAGAGATAAGGAAGAGAGTGGTGAGAGAGAGAAGAGTCGGAGAAGAGAAGAGGGGTCAAGGGAAGAAACTCACCTAGGGTTTGCTCGTGGTTCGGCCAGGAACGGCGACCGGGGTCCTCGGCCACGGCCAGGTTTTGGCCAGATCCGCCCTCCCCGTGGAGGAAGATCGCTGGTGACATGCGGCGCTCGCCGAGGGTCCCGGTACGGGGATGGGTCGATTCTGCTGGGCCGTCATCGGTTCGAGGATGCGGTGGCGTCCCAACTCCGCCGTCCCGAAGATGACTCATCGGTCATCGGTGGAGGAAAGGGAGGGAACCGAAGGGGCGCCCGGATCGAGGGGATGCAGCTCTAGCGGTCGTGTAGTAGAGGCGGCATGCGGATCTATGCTCGGCAGCGAGGGCGGCCGCGGTGGTCAGAGGGCTTTCACCTTGGTGCTGCTCCGCCCGTGCTGGCCTCGCACGGCTCTGGGGTCTCGACGACCACCGAGGAAAAGCTCGACGAGGGAAACTCGTGTGGTGGTGGCGCCAGAGAGAGTGGTACTGACGGAGCGGTCGACGATTTGCCGGATCTGGAGGGCGAGACTCGCGCGGCTATGCGCCTACCGGAGGCACGACGGAGGAAGCTAGGGCAGAGGGACATTCTAGCGCACGAGCGGAGAGGAGGTAAGTGTTTTCCTGGTGTCAATTTTTGGGGTCTTCGGTAGTCTCGGACGATGGCGAGGGAACCGGCACAGTGGATACTAGGAAGGCTGGGGAGTTGGGGAACATTGCTGTTGCAGAACTTTTGAAGATGGACAATGGCAGGGATGGTGTGGATGCATGGTCGGCAGGCGGCTTGGTGGTTCCCGTGTGGTTGTGGTAGTTACGACGACTGGGACGTCCAGGCGGAGTCGGTGTAACAAGGAGTTGTCGAGGATTTGTAATTATAACAGATAAATAGTGAAAGGATGAAAACACAGACACGATGCACAACACCAATATTGATGGATTTGATTGATGAAATTGACTTGGTTGTGGGAGAAATAACTCTCCTTATATAGGAGGTGAATTTCTTAGAGGATAAGGACTGTACGTCCTAATAGATTAGTCCCTTCTTTAGTTTAAAACATTTAAATTAAGTTAATCTTATCTTAGTCCTATAAATTATCGTAACTAATAGTTTAAAGTATTAATCTATCTTATTAAATAATTTTAAATTTTAATAGATGGATCTTCACATCCAATGTATAGAAATACTTTCTGTTGTCTGCAGGGAAGTATCAAACAGTCGTATAGTGAGGAGAAGACCCAAGTTGGTGTGAGTTTGCTGAAAACACTACCGAATAGGATGATAATCTGATCAGACATCCATACCTACTTGCACCTTATAGTCCATGAATAGGAGAGTCTTGAACATCAAGAGTAGATATATTTTTGGAAGAATAGAACAACTTGTTGATATAGATAGATATAAGTATGCCAAGTTAAAGGGTGTATCGTAATGAAGTTGAACAATCCAACAATACATTTCACTAATTATTTGGCCAAAATACTACTGACTTGCTGTTCTTGTCTTTGGTGGTGGTCGATTTAGAATCATCAATTAGATGCAAACATAAAAAAAATTGTGGACATTGTTCGTCAAGGAGACAATATGAAGGCACAAATAGTAAAGTAAAATTTGCTCGTTGCTTCTACCAAACGATTATATGTATGTAGTGCTATCTCCCAGGATTTGTGTGTAAGGCCAAGACATCAAAGACACCCATACAAGCAAGCAACATAGAGGTTAAGTAGAGCAAATATCAATCAAGACTCTTGGATTCTTGGTGGATTTTGACGGATACTTGATATGCTTAATATCATGGAGCATTAGTATAAGCTTCACTGTACTAGGAAACCAGAATAAGATTCTATGGCAATGCAAGACCATGTAACTATAGCAAATTAAGGTAACCCATATGAGAAATATAAGATTGCACAACTCCTCATTTGCTCTGTTTTGAATAATATATAATACATTTTTATTAATCAAAAGTCTATTTTTAAAATACTTTAACAAATCTTTTTATTAAAGGAAATTATTCATGCTTTTCCAAAAATCATTTTTGAATAAGAATTCAAAATAATAAACAAACACCTTCCATAATTCCAATAATATTATTTAGTAGAATATTTCTTTTAAAACAAATTAGCGCTCTAAAAATATTTAATCAAGAACTAGTTTTTTTTTTTTGATAGAAAGGATTAATCATAAATATCATTAATAAAGTTCAACAAAATTACCTTTAATCATAATAATTAAAAATAAAAATAAAAAGTAAGTTGAAAATTTAGGAAGATGAGCTACATGCAGGCTCCATTCGCGAGCGGTATGCACTGGCGATGGTGGAGTTCCAGGACTGCAACGAGGCTCACGAGGACTGCCTGCGGTAGTCGGCATCAGCATGAAGTCAACTCGGGGTCGACGAGTGGTTGGTCGACTGGGTTACGGGGACGGCTGCAACGAGGCTCACGAGGACTGCCTGCGGTAGTCGGTATCAGCAGGAAGTCAACTCGGGGTCGACGAGTGGTTGGTCGACTGGGTTATGGGACGACGTCGACGAGGTTCGCTGGAATGGAAATTTGGAAATTTTGACATCCATTTGCAAAGGCACAAAAGCACAAAAGGTACAAAAGCATACGTCTCATCATTTTAAAAAGGTTTGAAATTTTGGAAATTTGCAAAGGCACAAAAGCATATAGATTGATTCAAGTCGTACAACAGGAGCATACGTCTCATCATAGTTGATACCTTCCTCTTGGTTGTATCCTTGAGCTATGAGACATGCTTTATTACGTGTGACTGAACCGTCCTCATTAACTTTGTTACGAAAGTCCCATTTGTAGGACCGTTGAGCACCTCTAGAGGAGGGTGAATAGAGTGAGTGCGAGTGTAGTGGAAAATAATCACCAATTTAAAATTAAAAGCAGATAACTATGGTAGTGAATAAGAGACAGTAAATAAATATAGCAAGAGATAGAGAGATCAAACTCAGTGACACAGCGATGTATACTGGTATCCCTCTGAGAGGACTAATCCAGTCTCAAGTACTCTTGCTCGATGTTAATCTACTAAGGCACAAGCTAATTGAGAGCTTGTAGTCTCTTACAACACCGTGCTTGGTGACAAGTGCACGACCGACTTCACAACACCGTGCTTGGTGACGAGCGTACGACTGGCTCTACAACAGAGATAGTTTCTGAACTTTGAACAACCTCTTTACGACTCTTGAGAACCAAAAGACTCTAGATCAAATAGATATTACTGGATTTTGGCTAAGAGATGTGTAGGTGAAATATGAAAACATTTGATCAGATGAAAACACTTATTAAAGAGAGAAGATGAATTGATTGAGTGATTTGGAATGAGAAATTCTTTTCTATTTATAGGTGTTTCCGAGGACCGAACTCGGACAGAATTCGGGCAGAGTTCTGATGCAAAGATTTTGCAAACGAATGTTGCATACAGATTTGGAGGCAACAAATATTTAAATTTAAACTGACCGAACTAGATCAGAGTTCGGACCGAACTCGACTTGAGTTTTGTCTCAATATAAATGTAAAATATTTGTTTAAAGTTGATGAGAAGGTGAATGATATTTTTGGTAGGTAGACTTTGGATGGGTAGGCTGTATAGGAAAGTAAACTATGATTAACCTAAGCCAGTAGTGTCCAGTCGATCTTACAATTTATATCCTAGACTCAATAAAGATAAAATACATAATAAATTATAAAATGACTCGGACTTGATTCCAATGAAAATGAGCTTCAGAATGATGATTCACATAGTTGCTGATGTAGTAGTATGCTTTTTGATATTGATTTCACTAGACCTGAAATGATTAGCAGCAGTTCGTATATTTTATGTATTGACTTAAGTTAGTGTTGATTATTAAAATCCGGTGTGACCATGGAATGGGCCAACAATCTCTTCCATTTTGATAATTGACAAACTTGAGTCTATACCAAAATATATCTAAATAGAACAAGATAAAAATACCTGAAAAAAATAAATGATGGTGGTGTTCTTTCTTTGGTGTTCTTTCTTTGATCTTTGATTTTTGGTATTGCTCTTTTTCTTCCCCTTTGTCAATAAAAAAGTGGTTTTGGCTCCCGCGTAATATATGAAGCCAACAATGTTCATCAAAAGACAAAGTAATACTAGAGAGATAACCACAAATAACAACATTGCCACAAATAATAAGTGCATAGCAAAAATAACTAGAAGTGAAATACTGAAATGTCATATAAAATGAAAGATATAATCATCATAAACTGCTAATAAATGTCTAACTGTAAAGTTTAGACACAAAAAAAACTACATAAGATCATCATCTATCAGACTACATCCAAAATAACCACTAACTCAAGTCCTCATCACATCGGCGTGTCGTCACCTTCAGGAGCGTCCGGTGGAAAGTATGCAGCAGTAGGATCGAAATAAGAAAATATCGTCTCATCATCGAACCTAGGTCCAGAAAAGCTGGAGTGATGAAGCATGGTAACTGGATGTATGGGGTCATGAGAGAGACTCCAGTGAATATCAGTAATACTGTTCTGCAACACCTGAGCCTGGGTGATATGGCAGAACTCAGAATCAAGATAGCCTTGATGTCGTTGCGCTGAGAGGGCAACGAAATCATCAAAGCACTGATAGAAGTCAGGGTCAAAACCCGGAGCAGGGGCTGGAGCAGCAGCAGCAGGAGGAGCCTCGGGGTCATCATCGTAAACTGGTTCAGCACCAGGAGGCAATAGAGGAGTAGGATATAACCTAGACCAACTGAGTTCAATGGCAGTGGAGGAGTTAGGACAGGTTTGATGATCAATTTCAAACCTCCTGAAGATGGAAGCCAATTGCATAGGGCAGACAAGGTTGTGTTCTACATTTCTGCAGTTAAGCATCCATGCCATAACAGTCTTTGGAACAGGAAAGGGAATACCAAAGTAAATATGGTACATGGCTGATAATTCTATGAAGGTAATCTCATCAGAGGATCCCTTCTTTGGAAGAAGAACAGAAAATATAAACCTATGGAGTTCATAGAAGTTTTGATTTAGATGTTTGGAATAAACTCTTCTAGAAACAGGGTTAGGATGACACAAAAGTTCTTTGAAGGAATCAAGGGTGATACCTTCAGGTAATTGGATATGGTGAATATCTACTAAAGCCTCACCTACATCAGGAACATAAAAAATATTCACTGATGTCTGTGGCATTGAAGTCTAGTTCCTGTCCAGCTACACAAGAGTAGACGTTGCCGTTATCTTTTACTTACAAATTGTAGTAAAACATACGGACAACATTATCATAAATATTCTCAGCAACTTCGAAAAAAATTACAAAAATCGAGATGGTTGAAAGTGGGGGCATACTCAGAAAAGATATTAAATTTAACACGTGCCCCAGCATAAATTTTACGACCCGAAAATGAATCAAACCAAAGATCGAAAAATTCCCTATCGGAAAAGAGTCCAGAGTCGTAATCATCAGATCCAGTAGGATGGGCTGGACTGAAGATATTTGTGGGAACATAGTCAGAGAAAGATGATCCTGCTTGAGAGGAATCAATCTTTCTCTTTTGATGTTTAGGTGCCATAGATGAGAAGGAAATGAAGTAGAATACCTTGAAGAGAGGAGGAAGATGGTAGAGAGGACGACCCACTAGACTCCGAAAAAGCTCGAAAAGAAGGAGGAGGAGAAGCTCTATTAAGTTTTATGGGTTATTCTCGGTAGAAGAGTGAAGAAAAATGAAAGGAAGATGATGAATATATAGGGCTAGGGCCGGCTGTTCGGTTTTGGAAATCCGCACAGCGCCGACCGAACTCGGTCCGAACTTGGTCAGAGTTCGGCTGCTTGCAATGTCATTAATGCAGTATTTGTTTAAAATTTAAATTTATAACTGTTACACTCCTTTATTTAATAACTTCTATTACTTTGGGTTAGCTGTAGGGATCGGATCCCAGCTAACGGTAGTCCGAAGACTAGTACACCATGTCGCTTCAGGCTATTTACACCTGTATGACAGAAGGACCCTTTCGACTTGTACCCAAAATAATTTTTGTTAATAAATTACAAAGTTTCGAGTTATAAAATAAATTTAATAAACATACTACATTATGAATCTGAAAATTCAAGTATGCCGAGCTCTCGTCGCATAACATTAAATCGGTCTTCAGCCAGTGGTTTTGTGAAAATGTCTGCTATTTGATGATCTGTGTCAATAAAGTCTCAGCAGATGTCCCCGTGTTGTTGGTGATCACGTAAAAAGTGATGACGAATTTCAATGTGCTTTGTGCGTGAGTGACATACAGGGTTCTTAGTCAAGTTAATAATGCTAGTGTTATCACAGTAAATAGAAATCTTAGTATAGTACAAATTGTAGTATTCTAAGGTTTGCTTCATCCACAAAATTTGAGCACAGCAACGTCCTGCGACGATATACTCAGCCTCAGTAGTTGATATTGCTACAGAATTTTATTTCTTGCTAAACCATGAGACTAAAGCTTTTCCTAGGAAATAACACATACCGCTGGTACTTTTACGGTCTACTTTGCATCCTACAAAATTCGCATCCAAGTAACCTATCAGGTCAAAGGATTTGGTTTTAGGATACCATAAGCCGACTATAGAAGTTGCCTTAAGGTATCGAAAGATAAGCTTAACGACACTTAGGTGTAATTCATTTGAATTTGTCTGGTATCGTGGATAAATACAAACACTGAACATAATATCAGGGCGACTAGCAGTTAAATATAATAAGCTACCAATCATACCTTGATACTCACGCTGATCGACAGGTTTGCCACTTTTATCAGTGTCAAGCTTTGTAGATGTAGCCATTGCAGTTCCAATTGGCTTTACATTTTCGAAGTCGTACTTTTTCAGTATGTCCTTCGTATATTTGGGTTGATTGATGAATGTTTCCTTTGAGTGTTGTTTGATATGGAGTCCTAGGAAGAAGTTCAGCTCTCCCATCATACTTATCTCAAATTCACTCTACATACACTTAGCAAACTCTTGACAAAGTTTTTTATTAGTAGAACCGAATATGATGTCATCAACGTAGATTTGTACAAGAAGAATATCATCATCTAAAGATTTGATAAATAAAGTTGTATCAACTCTTCCTTTTGAAAAACCATTATCAAGTAAGAAGGCACTTAAGCGTTCATACCAAGCACGAGGTGCCTATTTGAGTCCATAGAGTGCTTTTTTAAGCTTGAAGACGTGATCAAATTTTTGAAAATCTTCAAATCCAGGGTTTTTTTTCACAAATACTTCTTCTTTAGAAATCCGTTTACAAATGCACTTTTCACGTCTATTTGAAATAATTTAAAATTATTAAAACATGCAAATGCACAAAACATACGGATAGCTTCTAGTCTAGCAACAAGAGCATATGTCTCGTCATAATTAATTCATTCTTCTTGATTATAACCTTGTGCCACTAGACGTGCTTTGTTGCATAGAACTTGTCCATCTTTACTTAGTTTATTTCGGAACACCCATTTGGTACCAATTATCGATTGACCAATAGGTTTAGGAACGAGTTTCCAAACTTGGTTTCTCTCAAATTGATTAAGTTCCTCTTGCATGACATTAATCCAAAACTCATCTTTAAAAGCATCTTCTATATTTTTAGGTTCTATTTGTGAAATGAAAGCTACATTTGCTGCTATTTCAGAATCTCTAAGAGAAGAACATATACTTACACCTTTTGATACATCACCTATAATGAGTGTCTCTGGATGATCTGGTAAAAATTTTAATGATTCAAATTTATGAGTCAGATCTTCCATAGGACTCTTATCGATTCTTGCTTGTACACCTTCATCATCACTGTTGCTAGATCTGTGACTATTGAGCTCATCAAAAGTAACGTTAGTAGACTCTTCAACAATCATAGATCTTTTATTGAAAATTCTATATCCCATACTCTTAGCAGCATATCCGAGAAATATTCCTTCATCTCCTTTAGAGTCGAACTTACCCAAGTTGTCCTTGGTGTTCAGGAGAAAACAACGACATCCAAAAACTTTAAAATATAAAATATTTGGAATCTTTTCGAACCAAAGTTTATAAGGTATTTTCTTCGAGATGGGTCGAATTAACACCCTATTTAAAACATGACAGGCTGTGCTAATAGCTTTGTGGACACACACAAAAAGAAGAAGAAATGTTATCTTTTTTATTGGTGCAAGGCACCATAAATCAAATACGCCTGAGAGATCCTGCACTGAGGATCCTCGAATACAAAAAGAATTCTGGGAAATGGGACGATGGAGATCGAGCGGCAGTTGCTCCTTTACTCCGTTGACACTCTGATTACACAAGTGGGAGAAAACCTAAGAATATTGCTAACTCTCGGCTCACTGGCAAGAAGTGCAGCAATTTAGCTCTTGAAAATGCTTTCCGTTCTGTGTTTTGAAGAGGGATGAGATCCCGTTTTATAGTTGTTCTTGAGCTAGAATGATATTATGCGCCCACATAAGAAAATACACTAGTTTTTATGTGGGCACATGGTCCTGCTTTGGGCGCATAGGGTGTAGGCGCATGTAGGCTGCGTGATCATGGGTTGATCATGGTGCTGACGTGGCCGCATGCTTCGGTGCACGACTGCTCGTGGAGACTGACGTGGCCGTATACTTCGGTGCACGATTGATCATAGGTTTGACCGAGTCGGGGGCTGTTCTGGCTTGGGCCCATAGCATAAAACAGAGCTATGTGCCGCCTTCTGGAAGAGCCTAGAGTAGGCGCATGGACGCATAGCCCACTCAGGTGACTTGGGCACATATGTCTTCACTGGTGACTTGGGCGCATTTGTCTTCACTGGTGACTTGGGCGCATATGTCTTCATTGATGACTTGGACGTATATGTCTTCATTGGTGACTTGGGCGCATAGTTTTCACTGGTGACTTGGGCACATGGTTGTCCAGTCTGCTGAAAATTTCATGCTTCTATAAGACCCGCTTCAAAGTTTTCGATACTTGAACGAGTTCGAAATACTTTGAAAGAAGCATGAACCGTCTTCTTGTGATATAGTGGACGCATAGCATGGCTCTCTCTTTGGGCGCATAGAGTTTGGCCAGTCATGTCAGAGAGATGGCTGTTGAGATCTTCTTCAAAAATTGACCTGACAGATTCATCGGGGTAGACTTTGAAGAGGTCCATCCTTCATACGTTGTCCATGTCAGCACGTGGTAGTCGCATAATGTGCAAGAGACTGGGTCTTCACGTGGGCGCATATGTTGTAGTGGGCATATAGTGCTCAGTGGGCGCATAAGCGCATAGGAGTAGTGGGCGCATAGCATACGGCCCATGCCTATAAATAGGCTCTTGAAGTGAGAGAAAGTTAATTATTCTCTTTTCTCTTAGAATTTTTCAAAAAGACTTTTTATCTCCTCTCTGCACAAACCATGTCTCCCAAGGCCGCCAAAAGATCTGCGAAGGGCAAAGGGACTGTACCGAGTGGCTCTCCTCCTGCGATAGCGTCCTCGCCAGTCCAAGACCCGATCTTGGGTGAGGCTGTGCCTCAAAATAAAGTCTTGAGCGTTAATTTGCGACGCTCAGACTTTTTTTCTGCCTGGGCACATACGCCCAAGACAACATGCTTCTGTGAGCATTCATATACGCCCACAGAAGCATGCGCCAATACTATGGTGTGTTATGCGCCTACATGTTGCTATATTATGCGCCCACATGCTGCTGCATGTTATGCGCCCACATACTGCTGTATGTTATGTGCCCATATGCTGTTTTGGGCGCGTACCCCTTTGGGCGCATAAGATTCCTCCAGTACTTAGTTTTTCTTGCGGATTCTGAGTCTGACTTTCTCTTCTGTCCTTACAGTTAACATGTTTGTCCCAGAACTTGGTGGTATCCCTTTCGGCTCTGCTTGCCACGTCCTCGGTACAAGCCTTATAACCAACATGGTCAGCAATGTTCAGGCTAAGATTAGTCATGACCAACCTACGGAACGAACGATCGCCATAATTGAAGAGGACAAAACCTTTCTGAAGCAGATGATTAATAATAAGAAGCTCTTGCTCGGAGGGACATGCCATTTGAAAAAATCGTACTTCCTGTTCGGTGATAGTGTAGGATTTTAGGATGACGAGATGATCTGTCTGGAAGACCCTCTGGTAGTTAAGTTAAATGACCAAAGAATAGGGTTGCCATCGATGAAGCGCCAATACCCTTTATCAGCGTTTGCTGATCTGGCTGTACAGAGGCAGATAAAGTGGGATTTGACCCCTGAACTACATGGGGTTGTTTCTGGCAGGATCTAATTCAACTCTGGTGACCGAAAGAAGGATATGTTCAAGTGTGTCAAGGGTTCCACGTCCTACTCCATGAGGGGGCTGCATCCTGGTATTATAATGAATAATGTCCTGACTGATCTTCACCCTATGCTGCTGAGACTCTCTCCAATTTGATGCTGTCAAAGAGGGAGTCATACCCGGAAGGAAAGCTGTGGATGGAAGGTTGAAGATATTCTGTCCCGTTCTGGAGTGACCTTACTGGATGGGTGCTCTCGACTTATGAGGCTACCCTAAAAGCTGTCGGGCTTCTTTATGCCGTTAGAGCCACCCAATATGGCATTAAGGTTAACTGGCTAGCGTTTATCTCCTTGGCAGAGTTATACAACCATCACACATGCATCTTCTTCACTCCGGGTGGGGAGATGGGTTTGGCTCTTCACGAGATACATGCAATATCCAAACTTCCTTGGGGAACGGAGCCATACGCAGAATACGTCTCCTGTAATGCAGAGCTCTTGGATTTGGAGAAGGAGAAGTCCGAGATGATGGAGGTGTACAAAGAGTTACTCTGTCACTTTTTATTTGTCACCATATTACGAAGAAGGGTAAGACTGAGGGGTCCCTTCTGCATACGAGGGCCTGGACTAACTACGTTTTCACCAAAAAAGAGGAGGACGGCCCAGTCTCCTTCTCGTCTCGCAAGCCCTTGACGAGCTCTGAGATAGAGCAGTTGATGGCAGATTACGAAGCTGTGGATGCCGAAGATAGTGATGATCTTGAAGAAAACTCCCCGATTTATTATTTTTTCAGGCATGTCGAGTTCAAGATGTCAGAAAAGGTGGTGCTAGCTGCTTTCCTGATGATATGGCTTCGTGATTGCGTAGTCCCTGGTGGTTCATGGCCTATTGAGAGAATAAGCTGGGGTATGATACTTCCGGCTGTAAAGCTGGCCTTTGGACGCCAACTTGCTCTGCTTCCAGCGATGGTCTGCGCCATCTAACGGGGTTTGCGACATGAACGCGATAACACCCGATGGCAGGAAGGACTTTGCTAGGACTGAGTTTCCCTTTCACTATCTGATAGAATGGCGGGTGCTGCATTGTCCTAGATTGATGAACGCCGGGCTGATGGCAGACTCTTTGGCGGGGGATGCCTTTCTTCGAGGATTTAGATATACGGACTGGACCGTTACATGGGTGCCTATTTGCAGGAAGGCTTTGAGTTTTATACAGAACTATGAATTCTTCAGAGTGTCACCTCCGTCTGGTAGTGGCCGTATAGGAGACACCCTATTAGATGAGGGAGCACCACTACTATCTTTCCTATTGGGGTATTTCGTTGGCTCCAGTCCATCAGGCCTTCCCATCTGGTATTCAGGAATATGAATAACACTTTCCTGGAACCTTATTTGCCGAGTCATTTTGTACAGCAATTCGGCTACAACCAACTTCTCTTGGGCAATCCCAGCCCTCATCTACAGTCGATAGGGAGTCTGATCGACGGGGCACTTACATGGGTCTACTATAACGCTGAATGTACGGGGGCAATTTTCACCTTGCTCGAAGATAAGCCTGACATCCACATGCTCTTTATTGCTGCCAAGTTCTATATTCAGGTCAATACCCTTCATTCTCGGTATGACCATGAGCAGAGCTTTATATCGGGGACTAGGTTTGCCCCTACTCTTGCTGATATAGGACAAGTGCGTGCAATAGGGAGTAACAGAAATGAAGGAGCCGTACCCACAGTTGAACCGACTGCAGCACCGCAGCAGAGAGTTGTTGTTGAGGAGCTTATCGTTGCAGCACCTCGGAGAGAGGGTACTGAAGAACCTCTTCCTGAAATTCCTCATAAGATGAAAGCTTCCACCGAGCTGGTTTCAGGCCCAAAAGGAAGAAGGTAGTTGTTTCCCGGGAGAGAAAGAAGGTTGCGGACGTGGGTGCCAGCTCGCCTCTTCCTAGAAGATCTTCTCGACAGACGGCATTGGAGGCCGTTACCATTCGGGAGGTAGATCCCTTCATAGACTCCGTAGCCGTTCTGGTCAAGCCTTTAGAAGCTTTCTTACCCTTGCGTTTGTCCTTTGCACAGGACCCTGAAGTTGTAGCTGAGGCAGGTGCCTCCTTGTCTGAGGAGGTGGACGTGGCGACAGTGTTCCCTGCTCATCCTCGACCGATGGATGAGGGCAGGTCTTCTTCAGCTGTAAGATTTGATCGACGGAATGATCAGGGTGAAGGCCCAGACCATGACGGCAATCAAAAGATCAGTCCCTCCTATGATATTTCTTTGGGGGATATGTCTGCGATAGGAGCTGTGATGAGGGACTTGGATGAAAATTAAGTCCAATCGGCTCATCCTCCTGCGGGTACGTTATCTTTGCGGCTCTCTTCGGATGAGATTTTTTGACTTCGATTTTGCGTGCTCCTCGTGAGGCTGACCATGATTGTATATTCCCTTGTAGACAAGGAGAAGGAAACACTCGTGAAGATAGCCCCAGGCAATGGGGAAGGAACGGAGGTTGTCCCCGGCTCCTCTAAATTTGCTGGTGAGGAGGGAGCTGTTAGTGAGCCGGTATCGGCTACAAAAGGAGAGGTTGAATAGCCTACTGAGGGGGCTGTTGCTGAATCTGCTCCTGTTCCAGCTGGAATTGTGGAAGATACCAGGCCTGATACCGCTCGAAGCCTTGATAATGTTCTTCTTGAACAGCCTGGGCCTGCTCTCGGTTTCTCTGAAGCCAAGACTGATGACGTAGCCCAAGCTGGCGCTGAGCATGTCGAAGGTACGAAATTATAACTCTTTCGCATTTTTTCTTTTTTTGGTTACTAATGTATATATTATTTTCTTGTCAGGTTCAGCTTCTTGTCAGGTATTCCTTCCTGGAGCGGAAGAAACTCTCCAAGCATCCTTTCCGACGACCTCCACTGAAGACAACGAGATGGCCCAGGAAGTCGTCAAAGCTTTCTATTCTGTGTTGAAAGTAAAGCTTCCTGGAGTTCTGAATCGGAACGCTGCCTTCGGCCCTGTGAAGGCTATTGCCGAATGCCAAGTGGCGGCCCTTGAGAATATTGTCAGCTATGAGGAGCGGGCTGATGCTTTAAGGAATGTTCTGAATGACCTGGAGGGTCAGGTGGCCAGAATCTGGGATGCCAAACAACAGATCCCGACATCGCTGTTCTGTGCATAAGATGAGGCTTTGATCACGGCTCTCGTGGAGGAGGGCTACTTTCCAGGCGAGGAAGGATGCCCTCGTTCAAGAGATCAGCGAATTGGCTGATCAGTATGGTCAGTTCAACGCTGTAAGTGAGGCACATGCTGCCTCGAAGAATAAACTGGCTGTACAGATTACCAAGAAATATAATCTCATCGCACAGATCCAAAGCGAGATTGCTCAACTGGAAGCCAACTTGAGGATAGCAACATCTGAGCATGAGGACTATTTGGCTCAGGCTGCCATGACCACCACCACTTCTGCCCATTTAAAAGAATAGCTGGTGAAGTTGGAGGAAGAGCACATGAGTCTGATCCTCTTCCAGGATGAGGCCGCTCGTCAAGAAGAGGCGCGCCGCCGAGCTACCGCGAAGTCTGAAGCCGAAATCGCAGCTCTAAGGGACAATATCAATCGACTATGTATCCCTTAGATTTTTTTGTTTGTAACTGTTTCTTCTAGCCGTCACGGCTCTTGTACCCCTTTTTTTCTGTCTCTTGATAGACGTTCAAATAAAGAATAAAGAATCTTTTGGCTTTCAAAATTCATGAATGTTGTTTTGCGAAATATCGAAACTAGAGGTAATGTGGACGCAGTAGGGATATTTCTGGTGGATATTCTGCTGGGGAATTTGATGTGGACCTATTATATTCAAGTTTTTTTTGAATATAGATAATAAGTTGAACGAAGATGCTAATAGAGGTAATATGGACGTAATAGCAGAGGATGTTTTATATCTGACCAGAGGTAATATGGACGTGGAAAGATATATAACATTAGGTAGGAGTGGATAATTCAGAGATAATATGGACGTGATTATCCTTGATAAACGCTTTGCTCAGAGGTTATATGGACATGGCAAAACATTTCTTAATCATTCCACTGGGGAAATAATTATCGGAAAATAATTCAGAGGTAATAGGGACGTGACTTGTTTTCGTTAAACCGAGTTTGGACAGAGTCAAAAACGGAAATGATTCCACTAGAGAAATATTTTAGAGGACCTATTATCCAAGGCATATTCAAGACTCTTGAAATACGGATAATAGTTATATAATTTTTTGAATCACATAAACATCGCACTGTACATTTACATGACTGAACATATGTGAACATATTTACAAAAGGTTACATATAATATTTATTCAGGAACTTACCATTGATAGGCATCATGAGCAAGTCACCATCAGGCTTGGTTAGTCGGTATGCACCGTTAGAATACACTGATTCTATAACGAAAGGACCTTTCCATTTATGCTAAAATTTTCCTTTTGTTTTGTGCATCATGACCATTGGTCTTCTCACTGCTAAGACTAGATCACCAACTTAGAAGATTCTTTTCTTTACTTTTTATTGAAGGCTCTGGAAAGGCGTGATTGGTATAGCTCAATGCGCTGCTGAGCTAACAAGCATTTTTCGTCTAGCACTTCGAGCTCCTGTAGTCGCAGACGGTAGCTTTCTTCGGTAGTCAACTCACTGGCTAAGGCTACTCGAAGAAAAGGAATCTGGACTTCTAGGGGAAGAACTGCTTCGCTTCTATAAACCAGAAAGAATGGCGTACTACCTGTTGTAGTCCGGACCGTTGTACGATAGGCCCATAGACATTCGCTGAGCTTCTTATTCCAATCGCACTTGTTTTAAGATACGAACTTCTTGAGAAGTTTAATGATGGTTTTATTGAAGGCTTCTACTAGCCCGTTAGCCGCTAGATTGTAGACAGTAGAGACTATATTCTGGATTCGATTCCTATCACAGAACCGATAGAATGTATGGCTTGCAAATTGTGGACCATTATCATGGATGATCCTACGAGGTAGGCCGAAGCGGTAGATAACATGATGTTTAATAAAACTGATCATGTTCGATGCCTTCACTTCGGTGAGCGGTATAGCTTTCGCCCATTTGAAGAAGTAATCGGTTATGGCTAGGATGAACCGATGTCCTCTGGAAGATGGCGGGCTGATTGGGCCTATGATGTCCATACCCCAGGCTTCAAAAGGCCAAGATGCTGCCGTCGGGTGTAGAAACTCCGAAGGTTGATGAATAAAATCGGCGTAGAACTAACAATCCCTACACTTTTTTGCATATTCAATAGCACCTGCTACTATCGTGGGCCAATAATAACCCATTCGTCTGAGACGACCTTATAATTTGGGGCCTGATTGATGTGTACCACAAACTCCATCGTGAGCCTTTCGGAGTGCATGTTTGGCTTCTATGTCTGATAAACATCGTAACAGTAGTCCATCGTAAGAGCGTCGGTACAACATCTTGGTAGCTATGTCGTAGTAAAATCTGAGGGATCGCCTTTGGATAGACACTGCTTTCTTTGGGTCCTCGGGGAGGATTTCATTGACGACGTAGTCTATGAAATGAGATCTCCAATCTTTAATGTCGATGTTTGTTTTCGTTGTGTAACTGTGATGAATATGCAAGGTATCTTTTACATAGAATAGTTCTTGACTAGACACTATGATCGACTACTGAGTATTGGTAGGGACAGTCAAGGAAGCAGCGAGACCAGCTAAAGCATCTGCTTCTATATTCTATAATCGAGGCACATGCTCGATGAAGAATCTAGAGAAAGTAGACGCCAACTCGATTGTCGCTTTGTGATAGGGGATGAGATCTTCGTGACGAACTTCATAATCCCTTCGGATCTGACTAACTATTAGCTTAGAATCGCTGTAAGCTTCTAGATAGTCAAATCCCAGTTGTTTTGCCAGTTGCAGGCCGATCAATAGGGCATTATATTCGGCCACGTTGTTGGTGCAGGGTTCCACGAGAGAATATGCACGATGTATAACCAGATGGTCAGGTGACACAAGCACGACACCTATTCCGGCCATAATATTTCCTTTAGGTCCTATTCTTGATGTACCGTCAAAGAACATTTGCCAAATGGGGATCTTTTCAGTTGTGGTATTAGACACCACTACTTCATCGGGGATTTCGTCGTAGAGTTTGGAAGATTCTAGCACCGGATGAGCTTCTAGGAAATCAGCTAACGCTTGGCCTTTTACTGTCTTCTAAGGAACGAACAACATATCATATGGAGTCAACAACATTGCCCATGTAGCTAAATGGGAATTAAGAGAATCCGGTTTGGTCATGAGTATTCTAAGAGGATTAACTTTAGATATGATGTGGATAGTCTGCCCAGACACATAGTGGCGTGTCTTCTGGATAGCAAATACCAGTGCAAGGTATTCCTTTTCCACATGTGTGTATCTGTGCTCGGCACCCACTATTGTGCGACTGAGGTAGTAGATTGCATGTTCATGGCCGCCTTCATTCTTCTGAGCTAATAGGGCGCCAAGGGAATGGTCCATAGCACGGACATATAGTAAGAAGGGCTTCCCCATTATTGGAGCTACCAATACTGGGGGGCTTGTGAGATACTTCTTGATGTCGTCGAATGCGCGTTGACATTGTTCAGTCCAGACGAAGGATATGTCTTTCTTCATGAGATGAGTGAACGGTTGACATCTTACAGAAAGGTTCGAAATGAATCGTCTGATGTAGGCTAGCCTTCCTTGCAGTCCACGTAGCTCTTTAAGGTTTCTTGGAGGATGCATATCGAGGATAGCCTTCACTTTCTCTGGGTCAAAATGTATACCCTTTAAAGTGATGACAAAACCAAGGAACTTGCCGCTAGAGACTCCCAGAAAAGACTTGGTTGGATTCATCTTGAGTTGGTGTGCATGCATTAGTTCGAACACCGTTTTCAAGTCTTGGAGGTGGTTTCCCTTAAGACAACTTTTAACTGCGATATCGTCTACGTAGCATTCCACTATTTTGCGCAAATGATCACGAAAAATTGTGTTCATAGCTCGTTGGTATGTCGCCCCTGCATTTTCAATCCAAAGGGCATCACCGTATAGCAGTATACCCCCAACGGTGTTCGAAAAGATGTGTGTTTCTCATCGTCGGAGAACATCTTGATCTGGTTGTAGCCTGAGAACCCATCCATGAAGGACATCCGCTCGAAGCCATAAGTATTATCGATCATTATGTCGGTGATCGGTAGAGGGAACTCATCTTTCGGTCATGTAGAGTTCAAATCACGGTAATCAATACAGACTCGAACTTTCACTACAACAAATATGGCCTACAATAGCATGTGCGAAACACTATAGAAAGCATTCTATAGCGTATTCTGTCCGCTATAATTGCCCCTGCTATAGTATGTGAATGCTGTAATATTATAGAATAAGGAAGTAACAGGTCACACATTTGATTCTAGAAAGTACTATATGAATAGATTACCCAAGTATTTTATTTACTTCTTGTCTTATTCTAGAGATGCAAAATATATAGTAGAATGTCATATGGGTGGGAAGATGATCGATCTTGAATTCCCAAAAGATATTAAACTTACTTAAACATGTACGTTCGAGGAACTTACTTGTAGCTCTGGCAAATCCATCGAGAAAGAGTAACAGCTTAAGTCATGCCAGTAAGAAGTTTGTCGCCTACATTTGAACCAAGATGGGATAGAGATATTGCCATGGCAACCTGCTGCACAGAAGAGACGATTGTCCTAACATATTGCCGTGGTAGTATTTTCAAACGTAAAAAATAGAGATGATGTCTTTTACTGATAGCTGGAAAAATAGACTCAGCCTGGTAATATTGCATTTTAGGAGCATCTCTACATTGGTGTGAGGTTTTGAAGATGATGTCTTTTACTGTTAAGATATGAGGGCAGGATTCCTATAAAACAAACTAAAAGATCACATCATATCATGATAATAGGACTGGCCATTATTCTTATAACTATGGGTGACTGATAAATTGTGCTATAGATGAAATATGATTGTTAGAATGAGATGGCATGCTATTCAAATTGCAATTTGATTATATTCGAATATGCATCTCAAAATCTACATGTGTCTAATTGTGAATATTTTGCTGTCCTAGTGATTCGACTGATCACAAAGTATGAGTTCCCTAAAAAATGCTACATTCTGGACAACCTCGAGGTTAGTTACTTGTGTGCATGCATGCACACAATCCTCAAACAAAAAGGAAGAAAGTAATGTAATAGTGTACATGACATGATTAAGGAAACCTCTGATGATACATTATATAGTAGAACATGAGAGTCAAATAAAATTAACTAAATCTTATGAAATTAGTTTATACCATCTAATAAAATGTCACAATTATGCAGCTTGCCAGAATATATATACATTCAAATTAAATATGTTCCAATTTATGATCAATGTTTTAACATGAAGAAGGAAATGATAGGATTAGTACATGTACTGGGCTTTGGGACTGGTCAGAGCCTCATGAAGGCCAAGTGCAAAGTAGGAGGACCAAGAGTGTTTGGGTGGCCCACACCTATCATTAAAAAATCATAAGAAATTGGTTTGACAAGTGGGTGAAGCCTACCAAAAAGGGCCATGAGAAGTAGTTTGTTCAGGTAAGTAAAAGTAGCATTACTCAAGCTGCACAATAGTTGCCTTTAACTTTACTGAAAAGGGCCATGAGAATGCCTATAAACTACATAAGAAAACTTACAATCAACCCTGCTTGTGAACACATGTAAAAGTCATAGAGACAAGGATGGCAATTTTTTTATTATCGAAAACTGTGCCTGCACAAAGACAAATAACAGATGAACATTATCACACTTGACTATTATGCAAGCTTTAAAAAACAAAATTTTTGCAACAAAATATATTTTACTAACATGAAAAGTGTACTACTATACAATAAGAAATAGAATTATCTCACTAGACTATTATAAGTTCCTATTCTCAGGTTAAAAATATGCACATTCAAGAAGATGAAAAAATATATTTTATTTTGAAGGAAAAAGATAAAGAGGAGAGTGATAAGGCATACTGAAACAATAATTTTCATATGTGTAAGTTCAATTTCACTGCTGATACAATGTCCAAGATTACTACTATTCCCTCTTTTGTTGTAATGACCAATAATACACTAAATTTGAGAAGAACGGAAATATATTCTTGATGTATCTACAATTACTTCTCAGTTGTGTGTGGCAAAGGATCAGGATGCGATTCATTTGAGTTGGTTTAGATTTCACTTGTTAGAACTTCTTTCAGATGGATCACGAGTTACATTGTGATTCTTTGCAGCATCTGTTAGCAGCATATTGTTCCTTAAGGGATTCAAAAAACCTAGATAACAATTAAATTTCCTCTAAACTATGATACGTACCTAGCAGAGTAGCTCACTGATCAGTATCAGCAGCATACTCTCCTGCAGCAGTGAAGCAAGCTACTCTTTCCTTTTTCTTTTCCCAGCAGTTAAGACAGTAAGTTGTATGGCCACTTCAGCATCCAACTCACCTTCCGCAAGCCAATCATAGCCTGCCCGTGACAACAAAAGACACGTCAGCTCAGGAGAGTATCTGTCCTATAAATAGCTGTAATGAAGAGAGGGGAGCATCAGGAAAGTTGTTATCAATTTTCATTTTCCTTTGCTTTCAATTACAGTTCTTTGTTTTTTCTTTATCCTGTTATTTTTCAAATACAAATTGATGTTCTTCCCCAAACCTTCTTTATAATTCCCAATTTCTTCTTTCATTTGACCTAGAAATGTCAAATTACTTCACCTATGCTCCAATTTCAGATCAAGGTTATTTTGGAACCTATCAATTGGTATCAGAGCTCTTGGATCTAGTGAGAGAAGGGAGCTCTGGCCATGACGGATCGGAAGGGGCCATTTCTGATGGACGATGAGCTTTTGGGAATGAAGATCGGTTCTTCTCCATTGAAGTTACTCTAGGAGCTATGTCAGGTACAACCCTAGATCACAGTAGTCGTTTCGACAAGTTGTTGTCTCGATTTGATAAATTCAAGAAGATGTTAGAAGAACTGACCAGATCTAGAAAGGACTGAGAATCCAAATCCAAATCAAGTTCTATCACCACCAGTACAAACACCAATGGCTGCACCAAATTTTCCATATAATTCACCAGCTCCTGTCAACAATTCCCAGTTCACAGATTATATGATTGACTAGAAATTACTCAAACAAGATGCTAGTGTTCAAAAGTATAACTCTCAGTTTCAGAAACTTTCCAAAAAGGTACAAGGGATTCCTGAAACTTGCCTTGTGAGTCATTATATAGGATGACTGAAAGAGAAAATTAGGTTTGAACTTCAACTATCCAATCCAAAAAGTCTGTTAATAGCTATACAGCTTTCAAAGTTGTACGAGGCAAAATTCATGGCCATCAGGAGGAATTACAAGGGAATTCTAACCTCAGTAAGAACGGTCATGCTACAGACTATATTCCAAACAACCCGCATTCTTTTTTCAGTACTGAACAAGGAAAGAAATCTACAGACTATACTCGACCTAGGAGTGACAGTACGGATCATATGTTCTCCAACCAAGGGAACCCGGAGCAGATACATACTATCAAGAGCCACGAGGAGAGGATTTTGGAGGCCATTGTCACTTCTGGGGTGTGCGACTGCAGCCAACTCGTGATGTCATCCATGTTTTTCTAGCAGAAGTATTGAAACTAGATGTACTTGCTATGAGCCATGCACTTGACATGAAACTCCAATTCCAGGTGTGGCAGGGCATGACAACTCGCTGTGACTTGGAATCCATTTAGAGAAAAGAAGACAAGCAACAATTTTTAGTAAAAACCATTGAAGGTTGCACATCTGTTGAAGTGGTTCCAATAAGAAGGTATAAAGTTCCTACTCTCAAAACTCAAAATGCTTACAGGATATGGGATCCAAGAGAGATATTGGATATGGAGATTGACTTGCCTAACTTGGGTACTAACAATACAATGTATGCAACCTTGTTTAATAAGCTAGGAGTTCCAATTAAAATGACTATTTCTGCTACTGACCTCGAAGATCCTAAGGCAATAACTCTTTCAATTGAGGAGTATGGCGAACTGAGACACAAGACTCAAGAGGATGATGAAATTTCAAGAATGAAAATGGAAGCTACATTGGCCGAAGTCAAAGAAGCTAGTCTAGTTAAACAGGACTTGCTAAATTTTACGAGTCCATGTTGGAATTCTTCTTTGGGTAACAAAAAATTATTATCAAAGACTGCAACTGGTGTGTGTAGAGAAGGAGCCATGCTTCTAACAGGAGGTCATGGAGAAAGCAAAGGGTTTTGCTGGAGAATAACATGTGTCAGATGTTTGGGGTCTAATGGAGATGTCAGGCCCATAAACACAGTCTCATTAGTCAAGAACCATTATGCTTGCAGGATGAACAAAAATGATCAAAGAGACTTTCCTAATAGGCAGACACGTTATGTCCTACTACTCTGTTCTTTCAAAGAACAACTGCAGCAGCATGTTTGTGTTCATACAATAGAAGCAGTGATGGCTTGCTGGGAGCTTGAGGTATCTTTATAAAGCCTTACATGTGTCTTCCAGGGTGAAATAACAGGTGCAACCATGTCTGATGATGACGTTAACCAAGTGGATTTCCATCTAATAATAATAATTGATGCTGCTAGTGCTTTCGGTGGAAACTTACATTAGAATCATATCATTTCAAAAATGTTAAGGAATCGTTTGCAACCTTAGAAGCTTCCTAAATATTTATAATTTAATAAGATTATTTAGGTCATCCCTTTCGAGAATATGACGTAGGCACCTCATTAGTAGTTCCGGAGGACAACTCAAGACCTAACATGTCCCTAACGTTCATAAAGATAACATCATAACAACGAGGGAGTTTTGTTTATTTTGCAAACCTTGAGGGGATCATGTGCATCACACCCATAATTAAAATTATTAAATAAAAATTTAACCAATTTGACTGATTTTGCATAGAAAAGATCATTTATTCATGAGACCTTGCAATATTTCAAGATACAATGAAGAAAATATAATAACCCCACGAGTCATAATCATTTAAGTAGAACTTAGTTATGGTAATACACTGGTACTTGACTTAGTCATGGTCAAGTTATCAACAAAGTTCTTTAACTTCAAGAAGGGCCAAGTAATCAATAAATATCCAATTTTGTTCAGCATTTGATGTATAATCTGACTATCTAGTTGGTGTTTTGTATATTGCTTGCCATGTCTATATGACATAAAATATTGTTCCCACATTTAAATCACTACATATAATTGCATGATGCCCCTACTTGATGTCTAGGGTATACTCTGAAATCTAAATTTGATACTTTCTTGAGTAAACATTTTTAGGAGTTTGTTAGAAGCAAACATGACCATTACTATACCATGTATAATGTCGTAGTTATAAAAATTTAAATTTTTTGCATGACCCTTACATTTTAATCATATCCAACTAGGAAACACGAAGGTCGACACTCCAAAGATCGTTGCCATGTCATGTCATACTGGAGACATATTTATCATGATATGGACCCAAAATATACTAGAAAACACCAAAATAGGTATCTCGTCCATTTTGCCGTGTACATATGGTTTGGGTTGAATTCATGTACAAACAACAAAGATCATCATTAAGAACACTCCAAATAAATTACTTGGAGTGGATCCACTTTCCAACCAACTATTACTCAGTCGTAATGACCTTTGGAAGGCTTCTAAACAATGTTTCTCACACCAAATATTAGATTAAACCTTCAATTTCTTTATAAAAGTTCTAAGCACGTGTCAATTGATTATGACATTGCCAGATTGGCCATTACCAAGTGAACTATGATAAAAAAAAATCAATTAATAACCAAAAAAGTGCTTTGTGCACCAAACACTCCTAGATTAAACTTTTACTTTCTTAGTTCAAGCACAATATTTTACCTCAAATTGGAATTTTGAAAAAGTAATTTCCCTATTAGACATTCCACTCAGACCCAATCAGGAAGAATCGACCGTCAAACACCCAAAAAGTCTCCTAAAAACTGCAGTTTCCTTACAGATAGAAAATAAAGCGAGCAAATCCCAAATACTATTAGCTTAAGTCCCTTTTCTTTGCAAATAAATTACGAGCACATAAAAATTCTGGTATTATACAGTAAATTAACTTGTCTAGAGGATTATGACAACAAAGTAATTAAGCAATCACCAAAAAAGTGCTTTTTGCACCAAATGCCTCCTAGAATAAACATTTAGTTTCTATATTCACTTCATTTATGGCTAGGTTTTCGTTCAAACGCAATATTTTTTTACTCGAAACTCGATTTCATATAATAATTTCCATAAATCGAGAAGAATCTGCCGCCAAATAAGCATAAAAACCCTAAACATCACATTTTTCGTAGAGAGAAAGAGATGAATCGAGCAAATCCTAACCAAATGAGAACTTTAAGTGAAGTAGCAGCGAGAATTAGGGGATTAGAGAGAAATACCGATGATGGAGATTGGGGAAAAGTCGAAGAACCCTAGAAAAATGTAGAGAGAGAGAACGTCCCCTTTGCTGTGCCCGCGGGAGAGTAGAAAAGAGAAAGGGAAATGGGAGAATAAGAGAGAGAGAGAGAGAATGGAATAAAAGAGGAAGGTTGCTGTGACCGCCAACTTAGAAAGGGAGAGCCAAATTTTTCATGGAGAGCTGTTGCTATGGCCGCCAAAAAATTGGCAAAAACTAGCTGTTGTAGCCAACTTTTTAAGAGAACAAAAATCAATAGATAAATGTTATAGATTCTACAACATTCAGGAAATACTATAGATAGATATTTTTATAACATTGCAGAAAGAACGCTATTGTTGATAACATTCTATAGCGGGGACGCTTGAACGCTATAAAAAACTTTTTTTGTAGGCCCTATTTGTTGTAGTATTTACTGTTCTTTTTTATGACTGGCACGATGTTAGCGACCCAGTCAGGGTGTTGTTCTTCGTGAATGAATCCACTTGCAATAAGATTCTTGACTTCATTCTCGATGGCCTCCATAATATCTGGTCGGAATCGTTGTTGCTGCTGCTTCACTAGCTTAGCTTTAGACGAGATATTTAGGCGGTGCATGGCGACTTTAGGGTCCAAGCCTGGCATTTTTTCATAGCTCCATGCAACAACGTCGATGTATTCTTTTATAAGCTGTATAAGAGATTATCGTTCATCGCCAGATAGACTTTTGCTGATGAAGATTGGTTTAAAAGATGATTCATCTCCTAAATTGACTTGGATGACTTCGTCTTCGGTAGGTGGTTCACGTTGTTCGAAACGTAGCTCCCACCTAGTATCCATCTTTTGAGTCCATTGTTCAAGCTTGATCGATTGGAAATCGTCTGCAATTTAGTCAACTGACACCATATTGACGGACAAAGTTGCTTTGAATATATCGTCAATGCTGGAGTCTGAATCCCAGAGGAAGGAATCAGAAGAATGAGAACAACGATCTGCTTCGTCATCTGATCTTTCGAGAGTTGTTGGAGGAGTGACATAACCCAAACTAATACCGTTTTGTTGATAATAGTTCTTGGGTTTGCCGGGAGAAGCAAAGTGACGTATTAGCAACCGTCGTCTCCGGCCGTAGTTTAGCCCTTGGTCGCTTTTTATGTCATATCCCATGTTCTGGATGATATTCTTGGCCTGCCAACTATATCAGAAAAGTTGCATTTACCCAGAGTCATAGTCAGCTTTCGTATTGTGATTGGGAGAAGTAAAGTCTGGAACGAACTTTCTTTCGCCAATTATTCGACAGAAGATGATTAGTTTTTCACCCTTCTTTCTGGCTGGAACGATGAAGTAGTGGATATCTTCTGGGTAAATGTTTTCCCGCAGATGAGGCATCGTGACCGGCATTCAGAGGTGTGGTCCTATGCCGTGCTCTAGAGCGTATATCGTATCTATGTAGTGGTTTACAGATTGATGTAGGGCCTAGAAAATCAAGTTATGCCATGTTTTTATTGCCCAGCGATCAAGTTGTGCCCCAGAAATCAAGTTGCGCCATTGATTAGGTTGCGCCTGACATCAGACTGCACCCAAGTCATGTTGCGCCCAAGCTTATGTGGCGTCTGACATTAATTGCCATCATTGCCTGATAGCACTGACAGCTGACAGTACAGTAAACGAAGAAAATCTTTTCGAATCCCTCAAAATGTGCCACTCGAGGATATTTAATTGACAGCTGTCCTGCACATCCTGTGAGTTGCGCCTAGGCGCAATCTAAATAAATTCCTTAGTTGCGCCCAGGCGCAATCTGCGTAAAATTCTCCTCATCTATTCAAAAGCTGCTACGTGTCTAGGCGCAACCCAATCAGGCACAGTTTGACTCGTTGACTGAAGCTCGTGAAACCTGATAAAGTTGAGATAACTTACATTCTAAAGCAGGATGAAGTGGCACACATGCCACTAATCTCTCAAAATGTGTCCACTATCTTGTACACGACTATGCGTATCTCAATCATATGATGCCATACGTCTAAATATAGTTAGTACACGATTGTTAACTGAATGGAAGTTGGCGCAACATAAGGTTGGTGCAATCCAAAGTAGCGCAGTTCAGTCTCGTGCACATCAGAATAACTGCTAAAACAGTTATTTTCAGAACTCTATAAATAGAGTTTCCAATCGTTATCAAGATATCACACAGAGATCAAGTACTCTTGTAAAATTGCTGCTGCATTCTCCAGAGACTTTAGTCTTCAAGTTCACATAGTCTAAGGGATAAAGTGATCATCTTCTGATCATATTCCTACAGTTGTACTTTTCCAGAATTAAATTGAACTTTTGTACTCTTTTCTAAGTTTGTTATAAAACTTTTTTATTTTTGCAAACAAAATGGCGACTCTGCTGGGGACGACTTTCTCCTCCGATGAGAAGGTGACAACTCAATGTGATGCTGCGTCGATCGGCAAGACGCAAAAGACTCTGGTTGTTCAAGTCAACCAGACATCCTATGAAGATATGATCAACAAAAAGAGCAACAAGCGCACTGTGGCTATCACCAAAAATAAAACAATGTGGACTCCTAAGTCTTCTACAGTTGCTATTATCCTGGCGCAACCTGCTTCTGTTGCCAAGGCACAATCTGCCTCTGTGGCTCAGGTGCAGTCTACTTCTACTGCCTACTGTGTGCAATCCACTCTTCCTACTGCCAAGGCACAGTCCACTACTCCCTTTGCTGCCAAGGAGCAGTCTATTTATGCTGTTGCTAAGGCGCAGTCTACTCATGTTGCTGCCAAGGCACAACCAGTAGCCTATATTGCTAGGGTACAACCAGTAGCCCACATTGCTGTAGTGCAACCCAAGCAATCAGTTGTTCAGGCATAGTTTGCTGCTCTGGCGCAGCCCAAGGGATCTAGTCTTTTGGCTATTCCTTCCTCCAATTCTCTAGTTTTGAACTTGGAGAAACAATGTTCTAGTGCCAAAACTAGACAGAACAAAGGGAAAGGCCCTGTTATACTTCCTCAACTGGCACAACCTATGCCTAAGATGGTCCCACAATAAAACAGAGGGAAACGCTTCTTAGCCAACCCTCTACAAAATAAAGGAAAGCACCCTTTGGTCTTTTTCCAAACTTTCCTAGTCTATGACTCAGAGGAAGATATATTAGATTCTATTCCTTTAAACAGAGGTCTTCAGATCTCTGCTATGGGAAGGAATACTGATCAAAGAGGCATCTTGCCTACCCTTATGGGGTCTGGTCAAGATCTTCCAACCTTGTAAATTTCAAGATCCAAGCAAGGAAAATTGATGGTATCACAAACAGAGACACCTGGAGCAAAATTCTCTGATTTACGCGCTTATCTCAATAGTCGTCAATCAATATCAACTTTGGTGAAACGCAGGAATCCTATGCCAAAGACCAATCTGTACCAAAAATATTTGAAAAGAAAGACCCAATCAATTATGTTAATGAGTTAAGTACCTCTTTGTACACTCAGGGGACTAAACATCTAAAGAATAAGAGGCATGTTCTAAACATCATTAAGGAATATGTTCCTTCGACTTCTTCTCGTCCTGTAGTGGTAACTGATCTCCGGAAACGTCTTACACAAAGATGAGAGATCACAAGGATATCTACTTTACCTCTAAATCACTCTTCAGATCGCCACTGCCTTCATAAAGTGGTCATCAAGTGTTGTTGCCAATCAACTAAACGATCTGTCTTCGATCGTCTGAACTATATTTCAACTCCTGAACCTGTAATAGAAGATAAAGACGAGCCGTTATATGCTTCTGTCAATATGACTTCCCAAGGCACTGGGGTAGGAAACGTCCAAGACGTAATGTTGGCCCAATGATTGTATCATGTTTTTGAATATGGTTAATATGTTAAGTTTAGCATTTCATTATCACTAATCTTCATACTATCGCTATAGCATTTCTACTTATACTTATACCTTTGGTTATATGTGCCTATTGGTTTACATATTAGTGATATGAGCTTATCTATCTTAAATTTAATTGGGTTGCCAAAATCAAAATTATGTTTTTTATTGTAGTCATCTAATTAAGTTTAATCATTATGATATCACTAACATTTATGCTATCACCTTAGCACTTATACTTAAACTCAGCATTGTCCTAATGTGCATTAAACTTATCATACTTGCTACTTTGTATATTGCTTTGTTCGTCTAACATGTACATACAGAAAAGCAATAAGCAAGATCAATATAGACATATGCAATGAAGAAATCATGGTAGGCCAAAGACGACGGATCCCACAAGATTTCTTTGAACCACCCGACGACATCTCCGGAGCCACGCACTCGGGGGTTCCGCTGCCCGGTCAGCGAACGGGGGTCAAGGGGGCAGCGTCCCTCGTCGGAGGTTCGGGGGCGAAGCTCCTGAAAGGTATTCAGTTTTCATAAACTGGATATCTTTGGACAGCTGCCGCCAAGGAAAAAAGCTAGCACCTATAAAAGAAAGAAGCCAAGCCATGCCATCATCTTTTTAAGACTCTGAAGAAGCCTGCACCTGCTACAGTATATCTGGAGTCTGTAATGAGTCTTAGAAATAATTATAAACATAAGAAATGGTTGGCAAAATTGAAAGCTAGGATAAAAATTAGCCCAGGGTCATTTTCGGATAAAAATCGGCATACCGACGGTATACCGATCTATACCAACGACATACCAATTTTGTTTACAGAAAGTTTCTGTCTATAAAATCGGCATACCGACGGCATGCCGGTCCATACCGACGGTATACCGATTCAGTAACGTTTGAAATTCCAACGGTCGGATTTCGAGCGTTTAATGATCCCAACGGCTATATTTCTAGCCGTTGCATTCCAGACCGGTATACCGACGGTATGCCGGTCCATACCGACGGTATACTGGTTTGCTGACTGAAAAGTTGCCTTTGGCTCTTTTCAATGCTTTGGTTATAAATAGTCTTGAACCTCTTCATTCAAGGCTGATGCTTTGAGCCTAAAAATTTCTAAACCACTTAAGCCTGTCCACAAACAACTCTACAAAGCTTTCATTTGCTATCCACAAATTGTGTTAGAGTTATTGAGTTGAAAAGTAAGATCTTCATCTTATTGTATAAGGAGATCAAAACCTATTGTGAAAGGTTGAAGTTGGAGAGTCTTCGTATCCAAACTCTCGGTTGAAGTTGGAGAGTCTTCGTATCCAAACTCTCGGTTGAAGTCGAATAGGCCTTCAGATTGAAGCTCTCGTGTAAGAAGTTGGCGAGTTCTTCGGATCCAAACTCGTGTGTAACTATTTACTCAAATAGTGGATTAAAGCCGGAGAGAGTTCCGGGACTGGAGTGCCTCTTGGGAGGATACCAGGATATATCGTGTGTCGGTAGTATTATTGCTTCTTCTCTTGCACTTATATTTTTAAATTGCCCATTAGCTTGTGATAAGTGCTTGATTAGTTAGCTTGACCCTATTCACCCCCTCTAGGGTTCCTACAATTAGTATCAGAGCAAGGACTCTATTGTTAGGCTTAACATCCTTAGAGTAGATCCTTGTTATTTTTCTATGGCATCGTATTCCTCCTACTCCTTCTCTGATAAAGAGGATTTTACTTCTAGTAGCATAGACAATCATGTTTCTTCTAAATTCAAGAAATGTTTTAAGTGGAAAGCCATGGCTAAACAATCCTTAGAGATTCTTGACAACCTTTATTCTACAAATGAAGAACTTTCTGAAAAGGTTATTCATTTAGAAGAAGCAAATAAGTTTTTAAGAAATGAAAACAATAATTTATTATCTAGACTTGATTCTCAAAACTCATAATGTGTTTCTTTAAAGAGTTTGAATGAGGCTTTAATCATGAAAATCATCTCTTTCCTCATCTATAGAAGATCTTAAAAGTCAAACACATGTGTTAACTTCTTTGCACGATTCTTCTATTGATTCTTTAAAGAAACAAAATGATGATTTTATTTCTAGAATTGCTTTATTTGAAAAAAAGAATCATGCTTTAAATGCTAAAATTGATTCTCTTACTTGTTTGCATGATAATTCGCTATTAGAACATGATATTCTTAAAACCAAATCTTCTCATGCTCACGCTAGAGATATTCATCATTCTAGTATGTCACATGTTCATGACCATGCTCATTCTGATACATGTGCACACACTAGCATTAGGTGCTTTTATTGCTCTCGCATTGGACACATGAGCTTTACATGCCCTATTCGTAGGACCCTTACTACCAATGCTAGAGTAAGTGCTATATGGGTCCCTAAAGCTAATAAATATGGATCCAAGTTTATTTGGATACCAAAGTCTTCATCTAATGTTGTAGGTGAAGCTTCTTGTATCGGAACATAGCACCGAGGAGCGTGTTGGTGGTTGCAAAGCTCAAAGGTCATCTTTCAAGCAATTGCACCAACACAAGCGCGGCCACTAAAGCCACTTTGGTAACATGCTAAACGATTCTCTTTAAATTATTTATTTTTTTAGAATCTAGCATGTATCTCTTGATGTCTTGCTACTAGCTCACATTGATATCCTTTAATTGCCTTTTATATAAATTAATGTGAGATATAATACTAGCATGATTAGTTAATTTTCTTATTAATTCTTTTATCTAGCATGACTAGTTACTCGGCTTAAATGATTAGTTCACACTATGTAGTTTATCACTCATTTTCTATTAGTATGACACATTTATATATATGCATGCTCGTTATTCTTAATCTTTATTTATAAAGCATGCATATCTCTCTAGTCCATAGGAGCTTGGTTTTGATTTGAGTTTATATGATTTTAACTCTCCGTCTTTAAATTTTTTAAAATAGTTGCTTCTTGCCGGTTTATATTTAATATGTCATATTTATCTTAATCGGTATTTGTGAATATATGTGTTTAGCACAAGCTTCTTATCACTTGACAAGTATATACTTATACTTTCACTTTAATCTTGTGCTCACATAATATATTCACTATTGATTTTTATGTTTTATTTTGATTAAACCTCTTATGAATCAATTATGTCTTTGCCTAATAAAGCTTATTTATACGTGTTTTAAATTTCTGATAGTTTTTCAAACATTCATTAAGGATACATGACTATATTCATTAAATTATCATTTACATGTAGATTATGTATTTCTTATATTGATATATATTTTTGTATAAATATCTTTATATGGGCATATGAGTTAAGCTAAAGTTTTATATTGACTTGAAGAGTATTTAATTATACTTGTTACCTTCAAAGTTGTGGTTATCTCATACTTAGCTATTGATTTCTTTGACCAAATTTGTGCTTCCTGAATCAATTAGCTTCTTCCTTAAAGTCTTCTTTTGATGATATATTCTTGACTTTTTGGTTGGCATTATGGATACATGTTCTTAATTGATTTTTGATGCTTTGTTAAAAGACTCCTAGCTTTTGATATTTATTTGTTTTATATCTTTAAGTTGGGATGGTGAGAGATAATATTTGTTTATGTCTTGCACATGACTATTTATGGATATTCTTTTAAAGAATCACACGGTTTTGTACTTTATCTTACATCTTAGAACTACCTCCTCTATTAGTGCATATTTTCTAATATATATATATATATATATATATATATATATATATATATATATATATATATATATATAGCGCACTATGAAAGCTTTTTGAAAAATATGTTTCTTGCTATCTTTAGCTACTATGGTTTGAGCTTTTGTGTTGAGATTTTTCCATTTCTAGAGAATACACTTATTTTATTATGGCTATAATATTTTGCATTCTCTAGATCGATCTATCATTTTATTATCTTGAGTTAATCTCAATACTTGGCAAAGAGATTTATTTTATTATGTTTTCATGAATATCTCTTTTGGCCTATACTTGATAAGAGAATAATTCATTTATTTGTCATCTTATACTCTTATCCTTGCTTAGTAAAGAGTCTATAAATCATTTTGTTCATTCAAAATATATTGCCCTCTTTGTGAACTCTATGCTTGAGCAAGTATCTTTAGTGTTAGTGACTTAAGATTAAATGAGCACATTTATCTTGTTAATGGCCTACCTCATTAATCTTAATTAGTTATGTAGCTTGCTTATTTATGATATATTGTTAAGCTATATAAATTGGTTCACTTCCACTCATCTAGCTATTGTTTTTCTTTTCAATCTATATATGATATGCTAGTTTATGTAAACAAGATCAATGATTCTTCTAAATGTAATTTGTATCCTATTTTAGATACATATGTTTGTTCTCTAAAACTAGTTTTACAAATTCTTGATTAGATCTTATTTCTCTTGGAGGTTTGTGATTCCTTTCTTAAGTCTCCTTCCTTATTAGTCATTAGCATGTATCTCTTAAATTTCTCTCACTTTTGAGTCATGATTTCATCATATCATTTACATCTCTTCTTGATTATGTTTGCAATCATTAAATGAGAATGACTCTTTTCCATATTTTTCATTGATTTATGAGATTTTATCATAAATACGATAGTATGAAGATAGTGAAGGTAGTCTTATATTATCTTATTATGTGAGTATCAAACTAATTTATTACTCTACTTTGACTACTCATGGATTGCCACATATGGGCCTTTGCTATTTAAACTTTATAGTTTATTATTTACCATTAGTAAGGTTTGGATTTTACCCGTTGATGGGTACATATATGGTGAAACATACCTAGTCCATGTAAAGTAATAAATTGGTTGATTCTTTATTAATTAGATAATCATGGACATGATGTTTGAGTTTTATTTTTATTTTATTTTTGAGCTATATTCTGTCTATCATCATGATTGTTCTTAATTGACTTTATTCTTTTTCATGATGATATTTTTCAAAGGATAACATACATTGAACTATCATATTTAAATATGAGATCCTTCTATATAGATTAATGTATGCCATCTTTTGATTATACGTGCTTATTTGGAATATTCTTCTAATTTTTTATCTTTAGCTGCTATTAATTGGATATCTTCTCTTGACTAAAGATGATATTATTCGTCTTTTGACGATATTGTAGCCATACATGCATTGAGCAAAGGGAAAAAAAATCTATAGTTGATTTACCCCCCAAATCCTTTAGTTATATATTTCATGCTATAAGTTCTTTGGAACTAGACGCATATTTTGAGGGGGAGCAAATCAATTGATTCAATTTATTTATACCCTTTAATATGTCGTATACCTAGTTCATCATGGACCCATATTTTCTTCTATTTTTATATCCTATTGATTGAGGTCATGATATTTTTATTTGTGAAGATTTTATGAGAGTATATGCAAGTGTCCTTATTATTTATCTCTTTTTTTTTCTTTATATGGATTAAATAAGTCATCTTGTTTATATTAACTTTCATATCTTATCTTGATGACTATTGTGCTTTCATTGGTTTGGCTTTCCTTATATGCTTAATTGATTGGCTTTTCTTATTGAGGACTTACCTAAAATTCTTATTTATCTATATTGGTAATACTTTGAGGGGGAGCATTTAAGTCGACTGAATGTCTCTTTCTCAAGTATTTTTCTCCTTTACCTTCATGTTTATCTAAAGGTTATTCACATAGCATGATAAGTTAATTGAGTTCAAATGTATTAACTTGGGTAAGCAAATAGATTTTGCAAATAAAAAGATTATTTTATATCAATTATTTTGCAATTATCTAATCCTCATGGGCTTTTGACTGAAATCCTTGATTGAAATCTTTTATTTCAATTAATATATCGCTTCCTTCCAAAATTAGAGTTTTAATTCATATAATATTATGTTTTGGAGTTTTTTTTCTTGGATTTCAAGTTGGTAAAATTATTTTTTGATTGTTTTTCAATTTTATTTGTTTTACCAACTATATTGTGTTTTGACATGCTTCTTTTAAATATTTGATGTTCTACATTGGCTATGTAGCCTTATAAACTTGTCATTACATCCTTCTTCCATTGTTTTTTCATTAGTATATCTTGATCATGATTGTCTATAAGTTCCCCATGCTCTGATTTTTATGCTGGAGATTGATTTTATTTTATCTCTTAGTACGGGGGAGCCTATTTTTGATCATGTCAAAGGGGGAGAAGTAAATTTAAGTATGTATTTATAAGTAATCTAAGTAGTATGCTTTTAGAGATATTGCTTATGTCTTTTGTATATTAGTGATACATGCATCTATTCTGTCCATACTAAACTTAACCGAGTTGCCATAATAAAAAAGGGGGAGATTGTTGGCCCAATGATTGTATCATGTTTTTGAATATGGTTAATATGTTAAGTTTAGCATTTCATTATCACTAATCTTCATACTATTGCTATAGCATTTCTACTTATACTTATACCTTTGGTTATATGTGCCTATTGGTTTACATATTAGTGATATGAGCTTATCTATCTTAAATTTAATCGGATTGCCAAAATCAAAACTATGTTTTTGATTGTAGTCATTCAATTAAGTTTAATCATTATGATATCACTAACATTTATGCTATCACCTTAGCACTTATACTTAAACTCAGCATTGTCCTAATGTGCATTAAACTTATCATACTTGCTACTATGTATATTGCTTTGTTCGTCTAACATGTACATGCAGAAAAGCAATAAGCAAGATCAATGTGGATATATGCAATGAAGAAATCATGGTGGGCCAAAGACGACGGATCCTACAAGATTTCTCTGAACCACCCGACGACATCTCCGGAGCCGCGCACTCGGGGGTTCCGCTGCCAGGTCAGCGGACGGGGGTCAAGGGGGCAGCGCCCCTCGTCGGGGGTTCGGGGGCGAAGCCCCCGAAAGGTATTCAGTTTTCATAAACTGGATATCTTTGGACAGCTGCCGCCAAGGGAAAAAGCCAGCACCTATCAAAGGAAGAAGCCAAGCCATGCCATCATCTTTTACTCTAAAGAAGCTTGCACCTGCTACAATATATCTGGAGTCTGTAATGAGTCTTAGGAATAATTGTAAACACAAGAAATGGATGGCAAAATCGAAAACTAGGGTAGAAATTGGCCCAGGGCCATTTTCGGATGAAAACCCGCATAACGACGGTATACCGGTCTATACCGATGGCATACCGATTTTGTTCACAGAAAGTTTCTGTCTACAAAATCGGCATACCGACGACATGCCGGTCCATACCGACGGTATACCGATTCAGTAACGTTTGAAATTCCAACGGTCGAATTTCGAGCGTTTAATGATCCAAACGGCTATATTTCTAGCCGTTGCATTCCAGACTGGTATACCGACGGTATGTCGGTCCATACCGACGGTATACCGGTTCGCTGACTGAAAAGTTGCCTTTGGCTCTTTTCAATGCTTTGGTTATAAATAGCCTTGAACCCCTTCATTCAAGGCTGATGCTTTGAGCCTAAAAATTTCTAAACTACCAAAGCCTATCCACAAACAACTCTACAAAGCTTTCATTTGCCATCCACAAATTGTGTTAGAGTTATTGAGTTGAAAAGTAAGATCTTCATCTTATTGTATAAGGAGATCAAAACCTATTGTGAAAGGTTGAAGTTGGAGAGTCTTCGTATCCAAACTCTCGGTTGAAGTTGGAGAGTCTTCGTATCCAAACTCTCGGTAGAAGTCGGAGAGGCCTTCGGATTAAAGCTCTCGTGTAAGAAGTTGGCGAGTTCTTCGGATCCAAACTCGTGTGTAACTATTTACTCAAATAGCGGATTAAAGCCGGAGAGAGTTCCGGGACTGGAGTGCCTCTTGGAAGGATACCAGGATATATCGTGTGTCGGTATTGTTATTGCTTCTTCTCTTATACTTATATTTTTAAATTGTCCATTAGCTTGTGCTAAGTGCTTGATTAGTTAGCTTGACCCTATTCACCCCCCTCTAGGGTTCCTACCGTAATACGTTCCGTAATCCAAGTCAGCAATACTTAGATCGAATTCATGCATCCAGTGAAGGGGTCTTTCAATACACCAGATCAAGAAATCGAAATTTGAACCAAGGTGTCTTTAATCAAGAAGATCTCCCCATCGCTCATCTGGGAGAGGATTCTTTATCTGAGTTTGATGTAGATAGTGAAAGTTCTGAACAAAATATCTCGTCAATAGCAGCGAGAGAAGAGACGACATATGCCATTATAGAAGATCAAGACGCTTCTAGTTCAGCCAATCAAGAACAACGAATTGTTGCACTAGAGGACAAACTGAAGACCATGGCTGAAATGGTCGCAAGTATGCACATTATAATTGTGGCTCAACATACAGTACCACCGGTTATAAACCCTGCTACAAATCCTGAACTTATAGCATCTTCTGTACCTATTAATGTTAATCTGGGGGTACCACCTCCTCAGGGTCCTTCTGTACCTATTCAAGCTGATCCTAGTCAGTTTGGTGCTGGGGGTGGTAATTACCATGCTGCTCCTCCTCCTAACAACTCAAATCAACCTACCAATTCACAAACATCAGGAGATGCTAATGAGGCTGTAAACCTCTTACGCACTCAGTTAGAGGCTTTTAAGCAAAAGTATAGCCTACAAAGACTTGGCATAAAACAACCTTATCCTACAGAATAAAAGAAGGTTCCATTCCCTCCTAAATACAAGCTTCCAACCATTATGCTGTTTGATGGTAGCACTTCTCCAAGCCAGTACATCAATCAGTTTGAAGTGATGACTGACCAATTGCAGCCAAATGATGCTCTCCTTACCAGAGTGTTCGTCGTTGTTTAGCAAGCGCAGCATACGACTGGTATCGTAGCTCGCCTGATGGATGCATAACTTCTTTTGCTGGTTTCAAGCAAATGTTCTTGGAACAGTTTTATGAGGAAGTCAACGACATGATGATGTCTGCCCTCATTAAGATCAAATAAAGACACAATAAATCCACGGAGAGTTTCATTAAAAGATTCTGTCGAGAGGCACTTAAAATGCCTTTAGGAACTCCATCGGCTGTAACAATAGACACCTGCAAATCAAACTTGTTGCCTATTATCAGCATGTGGACGGGATCTACACAATTTCAAGATTGACCTTCTTTCATTGTGAATGTCAAGGCAGCAGAGGTCAGTGCTAAAAAATTCAAGCAGTTAGGAGTTCAAATGACTCATCATAACCAAGATGAACATTCCACACCCGGTGGTAATAATCGCCAGAATAACCGCAAGGGTAAAGAAATATTGGCCATCAATCTCAAAGGCAAGGAGTCATTGGCTGTTAATGTTGCTCAGACAACACCCACTCCATCAACACCACCACAGAAAATATTTCGTCCAAAAGAAGAGTATTCTTTTGATGAAGATGATACTTTGAGCATCTTCGATTGATTAATTAAAAGTAATAAGCTTCAACTGCCAGAAGCAAAATAGCCAGATGAAGTAGGTAAAACTGATTACCCTAAATATTGTGTTTATCACAGATTTATAGGGCATCCAACCAAAGCATGCTACGTGCTTAAAGGCAAAATCCAAGAGATGGTCAACTCTGGAGCGATTACTCTTCAGCAGGATGAGAAAACAGTGACAACTAATGTCGTTTCTGTGCAATTTGGTGATTTCCCACCACAACTTGTACAAGATGGTGTTGTTCCCATCCCAAGGGATACTCTCGAGATCGTGAATCTTCCACCTCCTCAAAATGAGGGTCTTGTTCCACTGTCAACTGAAAAAGGAGAGATCATGTGGATTCATCCAGATCTGGTAGCAGATTTTAAAGCACCTCCCTCTTCCAAGCAAAAGAAGCACTCTAAAACTAAATCCAAGAGCTGCAACATGGTATCCTTTGAACCAGTAGCGCAAGAAGAAATTCTAATTGGCACTAGATCTGGAAAACCTTATCTTCGAGAATATTCCGAAATTCAAGAGAATTCTACCTCATCTTCTGATGCTCCTCCTACATCATCTTCTCCTGCTGAGAACATACCATCTACATCCTTGCCGGTAGTATAACCAACTCCCCCTAAACCAACATCAGCAGACAAGGGAAAACAACCTGTCCGTTTTGACAAAGCACTGAAGAAGTCCTCATCTCTTGGACTTGAAAAGCCATATAATTTTGACATATTGGCTTAATTAGCCAATACTCCAGCAAGATTGTCAATCTTTGAACTCTTACGTCTCTCAAAAGAAATTCGAGAGACGTTAAGTGAAGCTTTGATACAGGCTGATGCTTGTCTTACTCTTCTCAAAAAGCCTTAAAAGGAGCCAGTCAACTGTGCATATTTTTATAGTGTATTTGAATTAATGTACAATATTACTTTTATACAAGATGACATGTTGTTAGAAGACAATCGTCATGATCGTCCTCTCTATTTTAGGGGTATATGGACACCATAAAAGTCGATCACATTCTGATTGACCCATGGTCTGCTCTCAGTATCATGCCGAAGTCTTTACTAGATGCTTTGAAGATTCCAGTACATAATCTTTCTACAACTATCACTACCATCTTGGGGTTCAATCAAGAAAGAAGTGAACCTTTGGGGAAGATACGCCTGAAACTTCAAGTTGGCAATCTTCGTACAAAGGTGACTTTTTATGTAATTGACAATCATGGCTCATACAATACTTTGTTAGGAAGGCCATTCCTCCACGAACACAATATTGTACCTTCTACTCTCCACCAATATTTCAAATATGTGGATGGTAATGGAGAAGTCCAAAAAGAGGTTGCAGACCTGAATCCTTTCAAAGGAGTTGAAGCGTACTGTAATGATTCTCGCATGTATAAAAAAGAATTCATGAAGGTGGTACTGGCAATGGACATAGATGAAGAACAGAAAGGCGTACCAAATGATACTCTGGTAATTCCTGTCAAAGGGCGTACTTCCTATCCTCAGTCTTCCAAACCACTGACTATCTATCTTCCTTCCCACGAGAAACAGCCTCTTGGTGTTAGTCAGGAACAAAGGGAGCTCACCTTTTCTGAGCCGCTTGTAATCGACCTTCGTCGTAAAAAGCTTCCTCCTCCTTCTCGCTCTTCTTCTCCCCCTCTAGTTATCAATCTGACTAAGCCTGTTAAGGCTAAAGGTCATGTTGTAAATGATGGTATAAAAATCAATAAAGCATCTCTTTTGCAGTATACTGATGTCTCTTACTATACTCAATATTATTTGGATATGCTAGATAGCTTTAAACCACTTATAATAGGAGTCGTATCATCTCTACGAAATATAGTATCATTGGATTCAATACAAGAATCGTACTTCTTAGTACCATCTCGAAAGAAAGATGAAAGGCCCATACTTTTTAGTAAAAGAGAGGAACAAAAAATTATGCTCTATAATGATAATAGAGATGATACAGGAAGACTACAATTACGTCGCTATAGTACACAATCTAAAGCAATCATCTGTAAAATGGGCTATAATTTCAGAGCTGGTCTCAATAGCGGTAAAGGAAGGCGAACTCCTATTTGTATTTCTGCTCCAAAAGGGAAATCACAACAATACTACAGTAAAACGAATCGGGGATTAGGTTACACTTTACCACTTTTGACTCCAGAACCATATGAATCTGATAAAGAAGAATGATATAATTCTTCAGATTCTATTTCATAGGACTCTGATACTAGCATTGGTCATATTCATCGGGTGATAGTATCCTCTAACATGGTGTCTATCGAATTTTCGAAAGATAAAGATGACATTGAAGAAGCTCTTGAAGTAGACCCTTGGGCACAAAGGATGGACAATCAGTGGAAACTTCGTTTTGAACAGCGAGAGCCACCTACTGAAGATCAACTAGTCCAGATCGATGTTGGAGAGAAGGGCGTTTCACGACCAATCTTCATTAGCAAAAATCTTTCAGAGAATGATAAACAAGAACTAATTCACCTTATTCGTGAATATATTGATATTTTTGCCTGGAGTTATGAAGATATGCCGGGATTAGATCCTCAAGTTGCAACTCATAAACTTAATATCTTGCCAAATGCCAAGCCAGTCAAACAACAACAACGGCGATTCAAGCCTGAAATGATGGATGCAATTGATGATGAAGTCAAAAAGCTTATAGCTTGTAGTTTTATCATAGAAGAACAACATCCTGACTAGGTAGCAAATGTTGTACCAGTTTTGAAGAAGACCGGAAAGGTTTGGGTTTGCATAGACTTTTGGGATCTCAATGATGCTTGCCCTAAAGATGAATTCCCTCTCCTAATTACTGATGTCATGATTGACAATACGTGTGGATTCGAACGAATCTCTTTCATGGATGGGTTTTTTTGGATATAATTAAATCCGGATAAATCCTGAAGATGAAAAACACACTTCATTCCGTACTCCTCGTGGAGTATAATGTTATAAAGTCATACCGTTCGGTCTTAAGAACGTATGTGCAACTTACCAGCGGGCTATGAGTACTATCTTTCAAGATCATTTGCGAAAGACTGTCGAATGCTATGTTGACGATATTGTTGTCAAAAGTCGTCTAAAGGAAGATCACGTTCAAGATTTAAGAACTATTTTTAATCTAATGTGCTAGCATCAACTCAAAATGAACCCCACCAAGTCTTTCTTGGGTGTCTCTAGTGGCAAATTTCTTGGATTCGTCATTACCTCTAAAGGTATACACGTTGATCCCGAGAAGATCAAAGCCATTCAAGAGATGCATCCTCCATGCAACCTAAAAGAGCTACGAGGATTCCAAGGTCGACTTGCGTACATCAAGCGGTTTATTTCAAATTTATCTGGACGTTGTAGACCATTTACTCAGTTAATGAAGAAAGGTGTATCTTTCGTTTGGACGAAAGAATATCAACGAGCATTTGATGACATGAAGCTGTATTTAATGAGTCTACCGGTTCTTGTACCACCGATCTCAGGAATACCTTTCTTGATGTATGTCCGGGCAATGGACCATTCATTGGGAGCTTTACTGGCTCAGAAGAACAAAGAAGGTCATGAACAAGCCATCTACTACCTTAGTCGAATGATGATTGGAGCTGAACATCGTTATAGTCCGTTGGAGAATAAATGTTTAGCCTTAATGTTTGCCGTTCAAAAGACAAGACATTACATCATAGGCCAAACTATTCATGTTATATTCCGAGTCAATCCTCTTCGGGTCTTAATAAAGAAGCCAAGTACACTCAATTCCAGGCTTGCTACATGAGCCATATTATTAGCACAATATGATATGGTGTATATTTCCCAAAAGTCTGTGAAGGGCCAAACACTAGCTAATTTCTTAGCAGCTTATCCTGTCCCTGAAATATCTAAACTCTATGATGAGATTCCAGACGAAACATTGGAATCAAATATGATCTCAGAAGAATTTCCTACTTGGTGTTTATTCTTTGATAGAGCATCTAGAATTGGACCTGGAGGCACCCTTATTGCTGGAGTGGGAATTATTCTCATTTCACCAGATGGACTAGCTATTCAGAGAGCTTATTACTTAGATGAATCGTGCTATAACAATGTAACAGAATACAATGCCTTGCTCATTAGACTCCAATTAGCCAAACAATTGGATATTGAATATCTCGAAGTATATGGTGATTCTAATCTGATTGTTAATCAGGTTAGAGGCATATACGAAGTTTGACATCAAGATCTCGTACCATACCATGAAGCAGCAATCAGAATAGCTTCTTCATTCAAAGGGTTCTTTATTGAACATGTACGTCCCATATGCAATGCAGAAGCTGATGCCTTAGCTAACCTAGCTGCGGTATTGGTAGTTCCAGTCAAAAGACAACAAATGGTCATTGTATCTAATAGAGAACTATTTTATGTTGAAAACAACCATAACATAGAATTCAATTCAATTGAAGTCAATGTCATTAGCGAGGACTGGAGAGCACCTTTTATTGATTTTGCAGTACATGACATATTGCCAGAAGATCCTAAGGAAGCTACAAGTATTCGTCGCCGATCGCTTCGATTCTATTATAATCATACCACTAAAAATCTCTATCGAAGAACTTTTGATGGATTACTTTTGAGATGTCTTGCTGGTGATGAAGCAAAGTAGATATTACGCGAAGCTCATGATGGCGTTTGTGGAGCACATCAACCTGGTCCTAAACTACAGGATCGTATTCGACGTATGGACTATTATTGGCCCTCTATGGTATCAGATGCCATTGACTATGCAAGAAAATGCCGAGCATGTCAAATTCATACAGATTTCATTCACTAACCATCGGAATTACTTCATTTGACTGCTGCCTCATGGCCCTTCGAAGCTTGGGACATGGATATAATTGGTCCTATTAATCCTCCTTCATCTAAAGGATATCGGTTCATACTGGCTATAACCGATTATTTCTCTAAATAGACGAAAGCTATACCTCTGGCTAAAGTAAAAACTAGTAGTGTCATCAACTTCATCAAATATCATGTGATATACAGATTTGGTGTACCTCGTCGAATTATCCATGATAATGGGCCATAATTCGTCAGTCGGAAGTTTACCAGTTTCTGTGATGACAACAGAATAATAATGTTACTTCTAAGGCCTATAATCCTGCAACTAACGGGTTAGCCGAAGCATTCAACAAGACTATTATCAAACTCCTTAAAAAAGTTTGTTTCTATTAACAAACGTAATTGGAGTGAGAAGCTTGGAGAATGTCTATGGGCTTATCGTACTACAGTCCTTAATCCCACAGGTTGCACACCGTTTTCTCTGGTATATGGATGCGAAGCTTTCTTACCACTGGAAATTCAAATTCCATCCTTGAGAATTGCCATTGCTAATGAACTTACTATAGAAAATATTGATTGTCTTCGGCTTCAAGAATTGGAGGCGCTCGACGAGAAAAGGCTATTAGCCCAACAGCATATCAAACTTTATCAAGCTCGAATTTCAAAAGCTTTCAATCGCAAAGTCAGAGTGCAAACATTTCAGAAAGGCGAGCTAGTTCTTACAGTCAGACGTCCTATTACTATGACTCATATGAGCAAAGGCAAGTTCGAGGCAAAATAGAAAGGTCCATATATGGTAAATAAAGTTTTCTCAAATGGAGCATATCAATTAACAGATATGGATGGTAGAGTTGATATGATGCCTATCAATGGCAAATTTCTCAAAAAATATTATGTATAAAAGCAAAATATACTTCATTTCAGAGAAATAATTTAAATAAAATTTATTTTATTCAAAAGCAGAATGGAATTACATAATATTAAGGACGATGAGGAGGCCCCGATCCTTCATGATTAAATACATAGTTTGCCAATAGTTTAAACATCTCATTGTCTGAATGCACTAGGAATTCACAAGCAGCCATCCTTACTGCCTCTTCTTCAGCAGTCTTCCCAGGCTCCACTAGCTTGGCAATCAAGTCCTGTCCTGGTGCAGGAGAAGTTGAGCCTTCACCCCTTTCTTTCGGAGGAAGCATCGGAGGCTTAGCAGGAGGCGTCTCGGTCTTTCCTTCGATCTTCAGAGTGAGCAAATCTTTGGAAGATATTTGGTACAGAAAGAAAAGAAATTGACGATATCTACGAAAGTTTTGCTCTATTTATAGACAGAACGACTAGATAGTCAGTTTCGAGAATTGATGCGACTTTTTGAAAGAAGTCCAACTGTTCATTTATTTATAACTGTTCATTCATTCGTTCTCTTCCTCGAGAATTGAGATGACTGTTCATTTTCTCTTCCTCGAGAATCGAGACAACTGTTCATTCATTCAGCATCTTTTCTTCGAAAACTGAAGTAACTGTTCATTTATTCACTTTCTTTGACTTATCGTTCATTTGGTATTTACTGTCTCTTATTTTAAATAATATGAATTCACATCCCCCATACCTCTGAATTTCGATTATCTACATCAGCAACTTGTCACATCCACATTTCTTATGGATTCTATTTTCCATATCATTACATCAAAATCAAATCATAAAGAAGAGAAAATCATTCTTTATTCCTTCTTTAAAAACATAGATACATCTTGATGAAAATCTACTACATCTCGGATTTTCATTCTAAATATAACAAATAAAGGTCTATTACATCTTTGGATCTTCTTATTGATGTCAGTTCCTTGTCATCTCGACCTGAAGCAGCGAGCAAGACAACAGAATTAACTCTGGTCTTCTCTCTCAGAAAGACGAGAGGAACCACAGAGTATAGCATCTCAAAGATAAACTGCTTTCAATACAACTGGTGGAGAAGAGATGACCCGTCATGAGAACTAGGAATGAGATAACCCTCGTGATACGATTCCTAATTCTGTCTCTCCACCATCCAACTCTTATGTATAAAGGCTCTTCCTACCATCTAAGAAAGATTCTTCTGGAACATGGAGAGTCCTGAGCTGTCTGATTTGAGTGTCAGAATCACATGAGCTGTCTGATGTGGGTGTCATAAGAATGCTCTTCATAGCATCCAGGTCGCCGATGCCAGTTTTGAAGAAGCTTGCCAACCAAACTTCCACAAATATTAACAAAGAAAGAAAAGTTAGTAAAATCTATCAAAACTGTGCACCTTTGATCAACAGGCGTATATCAACAGTGTGCGCCTCTGACCGAAGTCAGACACTGGAGTGCAGTGCACACCTATTCTCAGAATTTCAGGTGCACGTCTACAACATGCGCCTCTGACCGAAGTCAGGCACTGGATTGCAGTTCACGCTTATTCTCAAAATTACAGGTGCATATCAACAGTCTGTGCCTCTGACCGAAGTCGGGCACTGGATTACAGTGTGCGCCTATTCTCAGAATTTTAGTGACCGAAGTCAGGCACTGGATTGCAGTGTGTGCCTATTCTCAGAATTTTAGGCGCACGTCTACAACATGCGCCTCTGACCGAAGTCAGGCACTGGATTGTAGTGCGCGCCTATTCTCAAAATTTTAGGCGCTCGTCTACAATATGCGCCTCTGACCGAAGTTGGGCACTGGATTGCAGTGCGCATCTATTCTCAGAATTTCAGGCACGCGTCTACAACATGCGCTTCATTTCTACAAGTCAGCGCCTGTCTTCAAAATTGTCTTAGTAAAAAGTGGCGTAAAGTAAACACAACTCATGAATGACGCTCATGTGTGGAAACCACTGATTCTTTGTTGGGACTTACCATCAAAATCAATGGTGTTCGTGCTGAAAAGCGTCGATGATATAGAGCACGGCAAACCAACATCCGAAGGCGCGACATGTAAAAGAATAGCATCAGGTTGAAGTGGCGCAAGTGAACTTGTGGATGTCGAATTTTTGCTGGATAGTAGAACCTTGTAAGAAGTCATCTTTTAAAATGAGAAAGCATGAATGCCTCTTTCTTTTGTCTTAGCTATCCTTTAAAAAGAGTTGAAGATGTGGACGATATGTTGTTCTAGGAGTTTATTTCGAAAAAGAACTAAACAAGAGGCGTTCGTAACCACATGATGACTGCCATGTGTCTCTCAAAGAACAGCAAGCATTGAATTAGTCAAAGGAGCACATTTACGTGCGCTACTTGAATCACAAAACGGTTCTACAATTAATAGCCGCACAATGAAGTAAGGGTGCCAGAAATTATAAATTTCATTTCATAAGAAGGGGTGGACCCCTATAGACAAATAGGACATGACACATGAAAAGAAATAAAAAGCTGGCACGCTTAACATTACTTCTTTTTCTCTTCTTCATCATTGGTCTGACGAAAGGTAGCGTCCAACTCTTGCATGTTGTGGATCTCCGAGCGACGCATCAGACGAAGGAATCCCTCCGAATCGTCGTGCTCTTCAGAGGAACGTGATGGCCCACCACTCGAGTGATTGAAGATTGTTGGAGTTAAACCAAAACAGTCTAAAAAGTTTACCACCCTTAGAGATGGGTCAGCCTCCAACAGATGAGTCGTAGGCGTGACATCAGGTTTTGCTTTAGGGGATTTGACTTCAATGTCAGCACTGGTCCCCATCTCCTTCTTCTTAGGTGCCATAGAAGTACAGAAGTGAAGAATGAGTATAAGGACCTCTCCCTATATATATATAACCAACCAACTCTTCATATTCCTCATGGGAAACTAAATATCATCAATGAAACTTGGAAAGGCGAAGAGGAGATCGAATATTTTCGAGAAGAAATTTATTATGACGGTTGAGCATTGACTGGCGCAATCTAAACAAAACTAGCATAATTCAAAGTATTTCAAAATTTTGAAGTATTCTTAAGTTTCAAAATTTTTGAAGAGGGTCTTGTAGGGCCTAAAAAATTAAGTTATGCCATGTTTTTATTGTCCAGCGATCAAGTTGCGCCCCAGAAATCAAGTTGCGCCACTATTTTAAAGCCCATAAATCAAGTTGCGCCATTGATTAGGTTGCGCCTGACATCAGACTGCACCCAAGTCACATTGCACCCAAGCTTATGTGGCGTCTGACATTAATTGCCATTATTGCCTGATAGCACTGACAGCTGACAGCACAGTAAACGAAGAAAATCTCTTCGAATCCCTCAAAATGTGCCGTTCGAGGAGTTTTAATTGACAGCTGTCCTGCACATCCTGTGAGTTATGCCTAGGCGCAATCTAAATAAATTCCTTAGTTGCGCCTAGGCACAATCTGAGTAAAATTCTCCTCATCTATTCAAAAGCTGCCACGTGTCTAGGCGCAACCCAATTAGGCACAGTTTGACTCGTTGACTGAAGCTCGCGCAACCTGATAAAGTTGAGACAACTTACATTCTAAAGCAAGATGACGTGGTGCACATGCCACTAATCTCTCAAAACATGTCCAGTATCTTGTATACGATGATGCACATCTCAATCACATGATGCAACGTGTCTAAATACAGTTAGTACACGATTATTAACTAAATAGAAGTTGGCGTAACATAAGGTTGGCACAATCCAAAGTGGCACAGATCAGCCTCGCACACATCAGAATAACTGCTAAAATAGTTATTTCTAGAACTCTATAAATAGAGTTTCCAATCATTATCAAGATATCACACAGAGATCAAGTAGTCTTGCAAAATTGCTGCTGCATTCTCCAGAGGCTTTAGTCTTCAAGTTTACATAGTCCAAGGGATAAAGTGATCGTCTTCTGATCAGATTCCTATAGTTGTACTTCCCTAGAATTAAATAGTACTTTTGTACTCTTTTCTAAGTTTGTTATAAAACTTTTTTGTTTTTGCAAACAATTGATAGACATCAGAGTAATTCAAAGATAAACCTTTACTAAAAAATACACAAGTTCTTCTTAGGGATAACATCATCCGCTGAAGGTACATTTTTATGAGTATTGATATACTCATTGAGAGGATCATTATCTGGAAGAGGAGCCACAGTCTTGGCCAAGTTCACCAGGTAGGATAATTCTTCAGGATTGGGAGGACGGACTTCAGCAGGTTCCATCCGAGGTGTCTTGCAGAGAGTGGTGGTCAATGGTTTGACCTTATCAGGATTCTTCTTTTTCACCCAGATTGTGAGAGGCTTCGGAGTACTTTTTGAAGTAGTACATCCTTTGACTCGGATAATCAGGGGACCATTATTGGAGGATAAACTTGCTTCAGCTTCATTGTCAGCTTCGTTGTCGTCATCCTTAGAGGACTGAGATTGGTAAAGTATCGAATCTCCATAGTAGGCTTCGATGCCCTTAAAAGGATCGACATCGGCAAACTCTGTTTCACGACGCCATCGCTGTTGACGTACTTGAAGAACTGGTAAAGTGTGGAAGGAATGATCATGTTCTCGTATATCCACGGACGTCCCAACAAGACGTTGTTGGATACATTGGCATCGATCACATAGAAAAAAACCTCCGTTCGGAGATCAATGATCTGGCACTTGAGACGGATCTTTCCCAGTGGGTGGCTTATCCCAGCATTGAAAGCCATGATAGTTGTATTGGTTGCAGATAGCTTATGCAGAGGGATTCCTAGAATTTGAAGCAAACTTCTAGAAATGATGCTGAGGGAGGAACCTGGATCGATGTGCATCCGATCCACCTTAATCGCCCCAATGTACCCTATATAGTACAGAGGTCTATCAGGACGATTATTTTTGAGTAGCATGTCCTCCTGTGAAAAGGTGATGTTGGGCACCACTTCCATAGTACTGTGGCAGTGGAGACAGGAGACAGGGTCTTCAGCGGGGGCTTTGACTTCAGCGAGATAAGAGTTGGCATATAGTAATACCTCACTTAAGGCCTTGTGTATTTCTTTGGAGAGTCGTAATAGATCGAACAGAGACAACCTGGCAGGTGTATTGGCCAGCTGTACCAGTATGTCAAAGTTGTAGGGCCGATCCATGTCTTCGGGAGTTGGCGCCTTAAGAGACTTGTCAAATTGCGTCCCCTTCTGCTTGGCTTTGTCGATAGTTGAAGGCTTAGACGGGCCGACTTCTAAACTTGTAGGGGGCAGCAGGAGCTTGTGAAGGTATTGCTTCTTCTTGTGCGGGGTCGTAAGTCCGTAGGTAAGCCTTCCCCGATCGCATCTCGCCAGATAGAACTTCATAGATGGGAAAAGACACCATATGGCATGACTTGTATTTCTTGCCCTTTTTTGCTTTGGGAGATACCACCTCTTGCGTTATTTCTTGCACAAGGTCCGGATGGACCCACATGATCTCACCACGTTCAGTCGAAGTGGCACCAAGATTGAGTTGCGAGCTGGTGGCAGGTTGACGACTTCCATTATTGCCTTGGGGATCGGGACCACGCCGTCTGGGACTTCTGTGGGAGAAAAGTCACCAAACTGAAGAGAGATCATGTTAGAAGATACGACCTTGTCTTCAGCTTCGAGGTTTATCACTTGGCTGTCGATAAGCTGTTGTATCTTCTTCTTCAGGATGATGCAATCCTTGGTACAGTGATGTACGTACTGACGATAAAGACAATACTTGGGATCGTTGAGTTGGTTCGCCTCTGCAGGACGTCGTGGTTGAGGCAATGTCAGTTTCTTATCCTTCGTCAATGTGTGAAAAATGGTAATGACATCGTCTTCATCAAAGGAGAAAGTCTTCTTAGGTTTGTCAGAAGCGCCCTGAGAATTGGAAGCTCCCTTGGAAGTGTCAACCTTCAAGAATTGTTTTTCTTTACCCCCACGGACAGGGATAGTTTGAGGATGCTTGCCCTTGTCTTCAGATTTGGGTGTTTTCAATCCTAGTAATTCCAGATTAGGAACGTCGTTTTTAGTAGCATTGGCAGCCCCAATGAAAGTGGGCCATGTATCATACTTATTTATACCCAAACAGAACTTTACTGTAGGAAGGAAATTATGTCGACAAGTATCCATAAGTTCTGAGTCTGGTATACCGAAGGGCATCTTCAACGCTAGCCGCCTGAAGCGTTCGATAAAGCAATGACAGACTCAGTTCTCCTTTGCTTGGTCTCGATAAGGGTGAACATACTAATATGTATGCCACTCTCGTAAAACATGTTGATGAATAACCTCTCCAAGTCTTTAAAAGAATTGATACAACCGTCAGGCAGACTGCAGAACCATTTAAAAGCTACCCCCTGTAAGGTGCTAATAAACAGCTTTGACAAGAACGGATCGTCCGTGGGTAAGTGTAGAGTCTGCGTGTTGAAGTATGTCATGTGTTGACGAGGAGAAGTCATCCCGTCAAATGAATTTAGCGTCAACGGGTTGTTGTTAGGAGGGCAAGTAGCATTCTTCCATTCAGGAGGATAAGGTTGATATATTCCTATCTTCTGAAGCTCGTCTTTGTGTGAGATGGTTTCGAGATAGGCAACCAAAGAATCAATTGTATCCTACTGATTGAGCAGGTGTTGGGAAATGGCTACTGTACGGTTGTCAAGCGTTGTTGGTGAAGGACCACCCCCAGCATTTGCAAGATTTGGAGGAGGTACAACGGAATAATACTCCTTCTATAGTGAAGGAGGGTTATTGCTATGAGCCAGACTAACGTGAGCCGAGACATTTTGTTGAGGTGGAGGAACAGCCCCAGCAGCTTGGACTGCCATGATACTGGTAAGTATATCAGTGATCTTGGCAAATGTTGTTTCAAGACCCTCTAGCCGTTTGTTGGTCTGATCACTGGCTTCTTCAGGTCTTTCTTCTTCCGTTATGTATGTAGATAACATGCGAGGACGAACGAAATAGTACAACTGGTGCTGATACTGTCTGTCTCTGAGTTGATAAGTCCCTCATTTTCAGGTAGGGGAGGTAGATAGTCGCCGTCAGACTCGTAGAGGTCATCATCGTCTGGAAGGCTACCGCCGGTATGAAGGTCATCTGCTTCAGACTCTGAGGGAATACTACCCCCAGCTTGGGAGTCCTCGTCATCTATACGGAATCTCGCCTTCGATCGAGTACCCATATAGACTCCTTCAGATGTGACAGCCTGTCGGCTATCTGTTGGCAGACTTTTTCTTCTTCTGTTCGTGGAACTGGGAGAGAAAGTTGGGTTTGTGGTCCACCATCTTTGATTGGGGCTTCCATAAGGGGGACCCCATGAAGCCATGTTGGATGAAACACACAGTGGCTTTTCATCGTCAAAGAAATGCAGTCGTCGAAATACGGACTGCCTCTGAGGCACTCTCGTTGCTTTGGAGCAGCAACAGTTGATGACAATACTGGTGCACGGATGTACACCATGAATTGCTGTGTCCTCCCTTGCTTTACGCTTATGATTTATCATGTCGCTAAGTCAACAGAAGGGAGTTTTGCCTTAAAACCCATGTCACATGCAGCGCCGAGCTTTAAATGTGGGTTTGTAAGGTGTAAGCCCCTGTTTTTTAATTTTAGTTTTATTAGTGCTAATTAATTTTTAATGCTAGTTTTGGCCTTAAAATAATTATTAGGATTTTTTAGGAATTTTTCTATAATTTTTAAATGAGTTTTATATATAAAAATATCACTTTGCAAATTATTTAAAATTAATTAAATAGGTTTTGCAATTTTTAGATTTGATTATATATCAGTTTGTAATAATAGGAAATGTTTTAAATAGGAAGTGCAAATATTATTTTGCATTTTAATACTGATAATTCCTTTATGCAAATCCTATTTCCTAAGGGGGCCTACTGCAAAACCTAAACCCCTCCCATGACAGCTCTCTCTCTCCCCTCTGCCTCTCACCAACTCCCGTTGACCCGACGACTGCCCCGACCGACCACGACCGGCTGACCCCGTCTTTCCCGGCTGCCCCCACCGCCACAAACCCCTATAAAGCTCCCCCTCACTCCCAAGACCCAAACCCTAACCCTAAACTCTCCCCACGACCAACCGCCGTCCTTCTTCCCCGACGAACTTCCAAACCCTAACCCTACTCCGGCGAACGCTGCTCCGCCCCAGCCGTCGACTTTCACCGCCAACCACCACCACCATTCGACTCGCCCTGTCACGCCGACCCCAGCGCCACCTGACCGCCCTGACCACGACGCCTCCTCCGCCCAGGCGCCACCCCGACAGCAGCCCCTCTCCGGACACGTATGTGTCAGTTGTGTTTTCGTGTCTCCCTTGTGTCTCGTTTTCATGTGGACAACTCGCCAGGACACGGGGATGTTCGTCCAGTAGCTGGACACGAAAATTAGTGTTCGTGCGTGTCGTACGTAGCACGGACACGAGAAACCCTGTGTCCTTAACTGTCAGGACACAGGATGGTTTTTATATTTTTTTTATGTGTAATCTAACCTAAATGAAATAAAAGAAACAAAACCCTTTCCCTAACACAACTGATGGGCTGACCCCCTGGCCAGCCCATCCTAACCTAAACCCCCCCCCGGCTCTGTTGGCTCGGGTTCGAGCCTTTCTGATTCCTTTCCCTTTTCTTTTTCAGTTTCTTTTCTTTTCTTTTTTTCTTTTGTATATATATATTTATATATATATATGTATATACATTTATTTGTGTATATATATATGTATTACTATATATACTATTATATATATACTTCCACTTTCATACCTTATTATTTTATGTATGTATGTATATATATATATGTATTATGTATACATATATTTATGTATTTATATATATATTTCCTTGTGTATATATATATATTATTATATATATACTATTATATGTATATGTATACATTATTTTGTATATATATATATATATATATATATATATATATATATATATATATATATATATATATATATATATATATATATATATATATATATAAAAAAGAAATATATATATATATATATATATATATATATATATATATATATATATATATATATATATATATATTTTATATATATATATATATATATATATATATATATATATATATATATATATATATATATATATATATATATTATATAGTTTAGTATTTTCTTATATGTATGTATATATATATATATATATATATATATATATATATATATATATATATATATATATATATATATATTTGTATATATATATATATAATATATATATAGTTAAAAAAAAATATATATATATATATAATATATATAGTTGAGCATTTTCCTATATGTATAAATATCTCTATATTTTATATATATATATTATTTTTGTATTTCACTTAGCTTAGTACAAATTATCTTTATAAGATAATATTCATACTTTTATAGTTACTATGTAAAACTTTACCTTATTAAAATAATAATATTATTTTGACTATTTTCAAATTGTATTGTATTTAAACTACTGCAAACCATTTGGTGTCCAAGCCTAGCATGGGTATTTGGGCCCAAATGTGTTTTCACACATTCAAGACCTGTACAAGTCATATTGGACTTGATTCATGGCCTTGGGTCCTGTATTTGAACTTTGGTTCAAATTATATACATGGACAAAATACGCAGATAATTAATTATTGTGTGCATTGCTGTTTTTGATTTTCTAAAAATACTTGAAGTATTGCTAAAATTATGGAAAAATAGTTTTTAGATACTATGTTAAGTTAGCTAATTAGTATAATTTTTGTAGTATTCAAATTACTGATTTACCACTAGTTTGGCATATGAAACCAAAACTTATTTTCTGTATACTTAGGAAAACTAATTTTTATAAAATATTTGTACTGGATAATAAATTCCAGAAAAATTATAATAAATTTCTATGATTAACAAAGATCACTTTGATACTTTACTTTAAGAGAAACTAGGCTTTTTGCCTATCTCTAAAATTGTTAGAACACAATGGTCTTTTGATTTATTTGTTGTTTAATTACGACTTGTAGCTTTGTGTTATTTGGATGTTTTAGTGGTGTTGAACCCCATCCCTCACTAGTGTAAAGACCCTAGAAAGTTAGTTAACATAGTGTGTCACCCCACATTGGTCTCCTATGCCAAAGTCATTATTTTGGCTAGGTGCCCAATCATAAGTCGTGTTTCACCAATTAGTGTACTAGTGTTTTAGCTTAGTGTAAAACTAAGTTGTTGTATTTACTTCTACAGTGACGAGTTACTGGACATCCATAGCACTGTTATCGCAGCTTGTTTTGTTTTGCTTTGCTAGAGGCAAGTACTTTCTACGAACTTTACATATTGTTACATAAATGAACTGCAAAACCCACCATGTTAAATGCTGATCCTTGGGGTAGCAAGTTAAAACGTCACATGTTGTACTTTCCATTACTACCATGCTTAGAACAGCCTTGATGTATCTCTCACATGATTAGGATAGGGGTTATGGGGAAACTGTTAGTAGCGTACGTGATCATGTCCCTTACTCGTACGTACGTACCGAGCAAGGTTGACATTTTATGTATACCTTATCGTAGGCGCACCAGCTGTATTTATACGTATGTACATCTATCGCTTGTTTTACTTGTACGTATGTACATTTTATTTACATTGTACCTCAGTACATTGTACATCTATTGACCGATCACGTACTTGCTACAGTTTTAAATATTACATATATATCTGTCTCTATGACATATGTGTCCTTGCCATGATAGATTGAGTGATGCCATGCTTTCCAGTTATTTCTCTCATGTTCATTTCCATGTTTCATGTGCTAGTTTGCTAGATTTAGTACTTGCTCCCGTCCTGACAGGATAACGTTGTAGGTGTCCTTACTGAGGAGGAGTTACTCTGCGACACATATTATGGGATTACTGCCGAGGACCCGGCTCTGCTTTACGAGGATGTTCCTGCGGGGAACCTCGCCTAGTTGTCTTTTGTTTACTTAGACTTTTGAGAGTAGACATGTATTAGACTATATCATTTTGTAACTGGACATGTATCCAGTTTTACATTTTAGTTTACTTGTACTTGGACGTTTACTATATACGATGACTTTTGTGTTTGGAGCATTTATGATTCTTCTTCACTTATAGAACTGTTAGCACATTTTTGTCTTATCCTGTTGTCTTTAGAGCAGCTTACTATATTTTATCTCAACGTAGGCTGGGCATGACTCGGCCTGGCCCAACAATTTGGATAGCGGGTCGTGACATGTTTTTAGTGGTGGCCCATGCAGGTCCTGACTAAACTGTTTGGTTACGTTATTGTACCAAGCATGCCTGCAATTAGGAACTTAAGGTAATTAGACAACATTAGGAAAGACGCTTAGAACACCTAGAGGAATGCTAAGGATTGTAACATAGGAAATATGTCACATGTTTGCTATTATAATTAGATTTTCTTGCATATGATTGCTTACTTTAAACAAGTCCTTATAAGTCTTTTTATGTGTAATTTAGATGGTGCTTACTCGTTCATCCCAGTATGTTACCCCCGAAAATGGGGCCCTCCATATCCAGTCAGCTGACCCGTTGACTGATACACCTCCACCTACCACATTCCCCCACTCCACAGATCCACAGACCCAGATACCACCTTCCACATCCCAGGCCCGGCAGGACCCGATACTTCCACCACCCCCTATCACTATACCCATCCAGGCTTCCGTCACACTCGACGGGACCCAGCTGCTCACACTGATCCAGGGGTTCCTAACAACCCATCAGGAGCAGACGACCCTACTCCGCCAGAGCATGGAGCGTTCTGAGGGACGTCCCGTGGTCCCACCACATGTAGAGCCACGGCAGAGAACGGGGACGATCAAGGACTTCATGGGTCTGAATCCCAAGGAGTTCTCAGGGACTGAGGGCATAGTAGTAGCTGATGACTGGCTAGATTCTGTAGATAGGAAGCTTCTGGGAGTTAGGATGCCGGATGACCTTCAGGTCGAGGCAGCAGGATTTCTGCTGATAGACTTAGCAGGAGTCTGGTTCAGGAATGAGCCGTTGTTCGTGAGAGGTAGAGCCACTTGGGACCAGTTCAAGACCCAGTTCAAGAAGAAATTCTTCTCGACCACTGCTAGAGTAGCCATGGGGCTACGATTCTAGAACATCCAGCAGGGGAACCATTCTGTTGACGAGTATGCGGCAGAGTTTAGTCGCCTGAGCCGTTTTGCTCCTAGTCTAGTTGCTGATCCAGAGGAGATGACCCGTAGGTTTTGCCATGGTCTAGTTCCAGACATTGGCATTCTTATAGTGGCAAACGGTACGACTGACTACTACCAGAGCCTAGAGTTGGCCCGGAGTATTAAGGAGCGTCTTCTGTCATGCAAGAGGCCGGCTTCTAGTACATCATGAGGGACCGTCCAAGCGTCAGGCTTTCCAGCAGAGAGCACCGACGCCACCCCAGCAGACTTACCGTCCTCCTACACCACATCATCAGACCCCGCCAGTTCGAGCCCCGGGACCCCGTCAGCAGCAGCAGAAGGGAGCTATATGTTCTTTCTGCGGAAGACCAGGGCACGATTACTCCATCTGCAGGAAGAGGTTGAAGCAGTGCTTAGTTTGTGGGTCTGCCACCCACATGATCCGGGAATGCCCAGTAGCGAAGACTAGAGGACCACTTCCGACTCAGCAGCACAGGTTTGGGCAGCATCTGCAGCAGCAGAAGGGACCTCAGGAGAAGGTCTATAGCCTAGCCTTTGAGCCGGAGCCGGAGCAGGTTTCGGAGCCAGATTACTTAGCTGACGTCATTACAGGTCATGTTTATTTGCATACTTTTCTAGCTCTATGTTTGTTTGATTCTGGTGCATCTCATAGCTTCCTATCATTAGAGTTTATGCAAGAACATCACTTAGTATCTACACCTACTGCGGAGATTAGTAGAGTAATGACGGGAGGAGGACCAGTGCCTATTAGAGCTAGCTATAGATGCTCTATTATGATAGCCGGAAGAGAGTTCGAGGGGCGATTCTTTGTGATGCCACTCCCCGGTTATGATATTATATTAGGGATGGACTGGCTTAGCTATGCCCATGCATCTATAGATTGCCATGAGGGTAGTATTTTGTTCAGTCCCCCAGGCACAGCACCATTCAGTGTCAGGAGGACAGGGCCGGAGATCAGCCTAGAGTCGAACTGTTGTGCTACAGTCGGGGACGCAGCACCGCCACACCCTATCATTAGGGAGTTTATGGATGTATTCCCAGAGGATCTTCCAGGACTTTCGCCTGACAGAGATGTGGAGTTCACTATAGATTTAGTGCCGGGTTCATCACCAGTATCCCGGGCTTGCTATAGAGTGAATCCCAAGGAGGCCATAGAGATGAAAGAGCAGATTGATGACCTGTTGAAAAAGGGTTTTATTCGATCCAGTGCTTCTCCATGGGGAGCACCAGTGCTCTTTGTGCCTAAGAAGGATGGTACAGTCCGGTTGTGTATTGACTATCGGGCCTTGAATGCCATCACTATCAAGAACAAATATCCTCTGCCCAGGATAGATGATTTGTTCGACCAGTTGAGCGGGGCGAAGGTGTTTTCCAGGATAGACTTGAGATTCGGGTACCACCAAGTGAAGGTTAGGCCAGCAGACATCCAGAAGACGGCGTTCAACATAAAGTACGGGCAGTACGAGTTTCTGGTGATGCCATTTGGTCTCACAAATGCGCCAGCTGTCTTTATGAACTTGATAAATAAGACATTTCACCAGTATCTGGATAAGTTCGTCGTGGTGTTTATCGACGACATCCTGATATACTCGAAGATGCCAGAGGAGCATGCAGAGCACTTGCGGATAGTTTTGGAGATTCTGAGGAGGGAGAGATTGTTTGCCAAATTGCCGAAGTGCGAGTTCTTTTTAGACCGAGTGGAGTTTCTCGGCCATGTAGTCACTGGAGATGGAATCTCGGTGGATCCCAGAAAGATTGCTGCAGTTGAGACGTGGAAGGCTCCGACGTCAGTTTCAGAGATCAGGAGCTTTCTGGGTTTAGCAGGCTATTACAGAAAGTTCGTCCAGGACTTTGTTAGGATAGCTGAACCCATGACGAAGCTGACGCAAAAGGACGCAGAGTACATCTGGTCAGAGGACTGCCAGGCGGCATTTGAGGAGCTGAAGAGGAGGCTGACGACCGCTCCAGTTCTGACTTTACCTTCAGGTTCTGGAGGTTTCACCATATACAACGATGCTTCTGGGAAGGGACTAGGATGTGTCCTACAACAGCATAGGAAAGTAATTGCTTATGCATCTAGACAATTACGGACTCATGAGAGGAATTATCCTACCCATGACCTAGAGTTAGCTGCGGTGATCTTTGCACTCAAGTTATGGAAACATTACTTATACGGAGAGCATGTGGAAATCTTTACTGACCACAAAAGCTTGAAGTATGTGTTCACGCAGAAAGAGCTGAACATGAGGCAGAGACGATGGTTGGAGTTGATGAAGGACTTCGACATCGATTTACAGTATCACCCCGGGAAGGCAAATGTGGTGGCGGATGCGCTGAGCAGGCATCCGATGGCATGGTACCTGATGATTGATCGATATTTGCGGGAGGATCTGGAGAAGCTCGGTATCGAGCTAGTTCGGCCAGGATCAGTGATACAGATGATGGCTCTTGACATACAGTCAGGTTTGATGGAGCAGATCCGGGAGGCACAATCTACAGATGAGAGCCTTCGCAGACTTCGACCCCAGGCATTAGCTGGATTGCTGGATGACGTCACTATAGCAGAGGATGGATCCCTGAGGCATGGCAGCCGATTGTGCGTACCGAAGGAAGAGTTGGTAGAGGCAGTTTTGCAGGAGGCGCACCGATCAAGATATTCTATTCACCCTGGTGCTAACAAGATGTACCGTGACTTGCGGGAACATCTTTGGTGGCACGGGATGAAGAGAAATGTATCACGTTTCATCTCGAGATGCCTAGTTTGCCAGCAGGTCAAGGCGGGGCGCCAGAGGCCAGCTGGTTTGTTGCAGCCGTTATCCATTCCTGAGTGGAAGTGGAAACATATTACGATGGACTTCATTTCAGGGCTTCCTCGTTTCCAAGGAGGGAAGGATGCCATCTGGGTCATCGTAGATAGGCTGACGAAGTGTGCGCACTTCATACCCTTCAAAGTAGGGCTTTCTACCGAGAAGTTGGCAGAGCTATACATGCAGCAGATAGTTCGCCTACACGAAGTGCCGGTGAGCATCGTGTCAGACAGAGACAGCAGATTTACATCCCACTACTGGAGGAGCTTGCAGGAGGAGTTGGGCAGTAGGCTCAAGTTCAGTACAGCGTACCACCCACAGACAGATGGGCAGTCCGAGAGGACGATACAGACGCTGGAGGATATGCTGAGGACTTACGTGCTGTACTTCGGAGGATCATGGGAGAGCCATCTGCATTTGGTAGAGTTTTCATACGACAACGGCTACCAGGCCAGCATTGGTATGTCTCCTTTCGAGGCGCTATATGGACGACGATGCCGGACACCGCTCTTTTGGGATGATGTCGGAGACAGAGTTATGCTTGGGCCAGAGATGATCACGGATGCAGCAGAGAAAGTCAGGATGATCAGAGACAGGCTCAAAGTAGCTCAGGACAGGCAGAAATACTGGGCTGATGCTAGTCGCTGGCCTATGGAGTTCGCAG
>JANAVB010028000.1:6327031-6354531 GCA_029216955.1 Iris pallida | reverse complement strand
AGTATTTTTCTTTGCCAAGTCTCGAGCGTGAACACTCTGTTGTTGGTTGTACAAGAGAGAAGTCGCTGGGCTAGTAGAGCTCGAAATGGTGTGAGCCTTCTTCATTTATGGAGCTTCTGTGGTGGAGCCATATACCCATGTGACAGAGTCCGTCAGTTGTAAATCTGCTATGACACTGGCAGGATATGCACTATGAGCCTTCGGAAGCCAAGTCTTGCAAGACTTGTTTGGCTTCGCTGATTTTAAGGGAGTAGAGCCGTCCCTCGAGAGCATCTCTTCGAACGTCTGTTGATCGAACTTCATGATCAGCATCTTCTAAGTGCTCCCCACTTTGTCGGTATCAGATTGCGTCACCACCTTCTCGTCAGGGAAAAAGGTAGTCCCCAGCAGACTTGCCATTTTTGTGGACACATACAAAAAGAAGAAGAAATACTGTCTTTTCTTTATTAGCGTAAGGCACCACAAATCGAGTATGCCTGAGAGATCCTGCGCTGAGGATCCCCCAGTACAAAAAGAATTCTGGGGAATGGGACGATGGAGATCGAACGGCAGTTGCTCCTTTACTCCGTTGACACTCCGATTACAAAGTGGGAGAAAAACCTATAAAAATTGCTAACTCTCACCTCACTGGCAAGAAGTGCAGCAATTTGGCTCTTGAAAATGCCCCCCTTCTATGATTTGAAGAGGGATGAGACCCCTTTTTATAGTCGTTCTTGATCTAGAATGATATTATGCGCCTACATGAGGAAACACACTGGTTTCCATGTGGGCGTATGGTCCTGCTTTGGACGCATAGGGTGTAGGCACATGCAGGCTACATGATCGTGGGTTAATCTTGGTACTGACGTGGCCGCATGCTTCGGTGTACGACTGCTCGTGGAGACTGACGTGGCCGTATGCTTCGGTGCACGATTGATCGTGGGTTTGACCGAGTCAGAGGCTGTTCTGGCTTGGGCGCATAGCCTGAAATAGAGCTATGCACCCCCTTCTGGAGGAGCCTAGAGTGGGCGCATGGGCATATAGCCCACTCAGGTGACTTGGGCGCGTATGTCTTCACTGGTGACTTGGGCGCATATGTCTTCGCTGGTGACTTGGGCGCATATGTCTTCATTGATGACTTGGGCGCATATGTCTTCATTGGTGACTTGGGCACATGGTTTTTACTGGTGACTTGGGCGCATGGTTGTCCAGTCTGCTGAAATTTTCATGCTTCTACAAGCTTCTACCCAAAAATATTTAGGAAGATTATGCTGATTTAGCATGACTTTAGCCATCTCGCTTAGAGTACGGTTCTTCCGCTCCACAACACCATTATGTTGAAAAGTTCTAGGATAGGAAAATTCGTGGTAGTATCCACTATCATCACAAAACTTTTTGAAATTAGTATTTACGAATTTGCCACCATGATCACTTCGGATACGAGTAATCATGAATCCTTTTTCATTTTGTACCTTTTCACAAAATAACTGAAATTCAAAAATAGTATCATTTTTGTTTGATAAAAAGTAAACCCAAGTAAACGAGAGAAATCATCAACAATAACAAATGCATAGAGCTTACCGCCAAGACTAGCGAATCTACTAGGACCAAATAAATCTATATGTATCAACTGCAAAGGTCTAGAAGTACTTACAACGTTAATGGATTTAAATATAGACCTATGTGCGTTGTTCTTTTCACAGTCGGCACATACCATATCTCTCTTGAACGGTATTTCAGGGGGCAGAGTTCGGCCCGAGTTCGTAGTGCTTAGTCGTGAGATAGTGTCCATATTAGCATGTCCTAGTCTCATATGCCATAGCTAGCTTTTATCTAGGTTAGCTACTAGGCATCTTCCTGCATTGTTAGTACTCTCCAGAAAAAAACATAAATATTGTCTTCTCTAATCCCTTCATATACGGGATTGCCAGATGACATATCATATATGGTATATTTATCTTTTACAAAGTTGATACCATAACCATTATCAGCTAAGTGACTTATGCTTAATAGGTTATGTTTCAATTCTGTAACTAGACAAACATCTTTTATTACAGGATAAGGAGATATACCAACAGTGCCATTTCCAATGATATCACCTCTCAGGTTGTTTCCGAAGGAGACGTATCCTTCTTTCTTCATCGATAGCGTGGCGAACAAAGATGCATCACCAGTCATGTGCCACGAACATCCGCTATCGAGGATCCACTTGCTGTTAGCATGAGAGGGTTGAGGGTCCACCTACAAAACAAGTAAATGAATTCTTTGGTACCCATTTACTGAAGGGTCCATATTGATTAGTCTTAGGTCTCCAAAATAATATACGATTGTCAACAAGTTTTCTTGCTAAACAATACTGTGATATGTGTCCACGAGTACCACAGTATGTGCAAGTAAGTTTTAAAAACGTATTAGTGGAATCTGTGTTGACATGCATATGTGGTTTCTTTGAAAATCTATAAGTGAAAGCATGGTGATATTCGTGTTTCTTTTGTGCTTTCTGTGTTTTAGTCCTCTTAGGTGTGTGCTTAGCATTAGGACTAAACTTAGGCTGTGTCACAGGTATTGTCTGTTTGTCTAACTTAATTTCTAACTTTTTAGAAACTGCAAAAGACTCTTCATATTTAGCAGTCATGTCTATGAGTCTTTGTTCTGTGACTAAGTGCTTCTTCTCTATGTCATATAACTTTTGTATTTTGACATAGTCTCTTTCTTTCTTTTCAACTTTGAGGATAGCCTCATGATAGTCTACTTTAAGCTTGGATATCTCTTCCGTGTACCGGTAGTAGACGTCTCTTTAATGTCTTCAATGAGATTGGACAGTCTAGCTACTTCGGTTGTGTATGCCTTAATCTCTTTTCGAGATTGCTTATACTTGTCAAGCACATTTTTGCGTTCTTCAAGTAGTTCGCTGAAGGTATTTTCTAATTCATCGGAAGTAAAATTGTCATACAAAGGGTTTGAGGATACGTTATCAAAAGCCATAAGATAGACATTAGCATTTTCGCAGGGTCTGTCTTCTTCTGTATCACTGGCATCGCTTTTATGCCAGATACTTGTATTTGCATACTTTCGACTAGTTGTTGCTTTTCTGCTTGATCTTGATCTATCGTATGAACTGCTATTCTTTGAAGTCGGACAGTCCTTTATATGCCCTAATTTCTTGCATCCAAAGCATATTGTTTCATCTTCATTACTTTCTTGGATATCTCTCTTCCTTCTGTTTGATTTCTCAAACTTTAGGAATTTTCTGAAGTTATTCACTAGTAGGGCTTGTTCATCACCACTTGATGATTCTTCCTCAGAATCATTGCATGTTGATTTTCTGGCTTGAGCTTTAAAGGTGATAGATTTTTTCTTTGGGGTCGCTTCTTCAAACTCTTGCAGATCAAGTTCATGGGTCATGAGCTTGCCATCAGTGTTTCCAGGGACATAGTGGTGAGATCGTTTCCTTTAATGATTGCTGTTGCCTTTGGGTTCCAGTTTTTGGTTAGAGCCTGTAGCACTTTTCTGATCTTCTCGTAATTAGTGTAATCCTTACCAAGAGATTGCAAAGGATTAGTAATATCAAGAAAACAAGTGAACATGACTCACCATATTTCATTTTAAATGATTTATATTCCTGTGTTAGTCTGCTGATTTTGGATTCCTTCACTTGGGAAGTACCTTCACGAGTTACCTCAAAAGTTTCCAAATCTCATGAGACGTCTTACAGGTTGAAACTCTGTTGAAATCCGTTTTGTCAATTGTACAGAATAATGCGTTGATGGCACGAGCATCTAGACTAGTCTTTACTTTTTTAGCCTCTGTATATTTGTCATGAGGCTTGTCTACAAGCACGCCATCAACTACTGTAGGTGTCGGTTTCTATAACCGTCAACTACTATAGACCAAAGATCAAAGTTAAGAGACTTTAAAAAGAATGTCATCCGTGTTTTCTAGTAGGTATAGTTTGTATCATCAAATAGTGGGGGTCTATTTGTGGATTTTCTTTCACCATTGAATATTGATTTTACGGCTGCCATATATACTCTCTGAGATTTGTTATATTAGAATATAATCTGCTCTGATACCAATTGTAGGACCGTTGAGCACCTCTAGAGGGGGTGAATAGAGTGAGTGCCAGTACAGCAAAAAATAATCACCAATTTAAAATTAAAAGCAGATGACTATGGCAGCGAATAAGAGACAGTAAATAAATATAGCAAGAGGTAGAAAGATCAAACTCAGTGACACAGCGATGTATACTGGTATTCTTCTGAGAGGACTAATCCAGTCTCGAGTACTCTTACTCGATGTCAATCCACTAAGGCACAAGCTAATTGAGAGCTTGCAGTCTCTTATAACACCGTGCTTGGTGACAAGTGCACGACCAACTTCACAACACCGTGCTTGGTAACGAGCGCACGACCGGCTCCATAACAGAGATAGTTTCTGAACTTTGAACAACCTTTTTACAACTCTTGAGAATCAAAAGACTATAGATTAAATAGATATTACTGGCTTTTGGCTAAGAGATGTGTAGGTAAAATATGAAAATTTTTGATCAGATGAAAACACTTATTAAAGAGAGAAGAGAAGATAAATTGATTGAGTGATTTGGAATGAGAAATTCTTTTCTATTTATGGTGTTTTTGAGGACCGAACTCGGACAGAATTCGGGCATAGTTCTGATGCAAAGATTTTGCAAACGAACGTTGCATGCAGATTTGGAGGCAACAAATATTTAAATTCAAACTGACCGAACTCGGACCGAACTTAGCTTTAGTTCTGTCTCAGTATAAATGTAAAATATTTGTTTAAAGTTGATGCAGAAGGTGAATGATATTTTTGGTAGATAGACTTTGGATGGGTAGGCTGTATAGGAAAGTGGACTATGATTAACCTAAGCCAGTAGTGTCCAGTTGATTTTACAATTTATATCCTAGACTCAATAAAGATAAAATACATAATAAATTATAAAATGACTCAGACTTGATTCCAATAAAAATGAGCTTCAGAATGATGATTCACACGCTTGCTGATGTAGTAGTACGCTTTTTGATATTGATTTCACTAGACCTGAAATGATTAGCAGCAGTTCGTATATTTTGTGTATTGACTTAAGTTAGTGTCGATTATTAAATTGGGTGTGACCATGGAATGGTCCAACACCATTTAGTACAAATGATCGAATGATAAGCTCAAACTAATATTATATGTCACCATATATTAATGTATGTGGCTTATGGTTCAGTCTTTTAGTAGGAATAAGAGAGGGCCTTAGGGCCCAATACAACTAAATAAAGTTACGTATAAGCAACTCTAGAGGGGGGTGAATAGAGTTTGTGTCAAAAATGATAAATTAAAAATAAACTCTATGCCAGTCCAGAAACAACTACCAAGAGAATATATAATCAGAGTAGTAATGCGAAAATTAAGAGAGATCAGAAGAGCATATACAAACACAACGATTTAACCTGGTTTTCCTCGTGGAGGACTAGCCCAGGCCTGAGAACTCTAGCTCAGGATTGAAATCCACTATTTATGAAATAGGGTACACACCCGTGCCTTTACTTAGAAGAGCACGCCAACTTCTTACAACTTCGTAGAGGCGAAACTTAGAATTGTCCAAGTGACTTCTTTTTAATTGTTGCACATAACTTCTAGCTGAATCGAACTGAGAACCTTAGGGCTTAGGAAGTTTTGTGGCTAGTAGATTAGAAGAGTAAGGCTTAGAATGTATAAGGCTTAGAAAATTGAGAGTGAAAGATGATCTGAAATGAGAGAATTCAAGCCCTATTTATACTAGTCAGGAGGCTGAATTCGGCTAGAATTCTGTCCCAAATATTCAAAAATTTGAACGTTGGACAGCTTGTAGTAGGGTGTTCCTAAAAATTAGGTTCCTGAAATTTAGGGCAGAGTTCGGCCCGAGTTCTGTCTAGGGCAGAGTTCGGCCTGAATTTGTCAACCTTGGGCCAAAAGTTTATATGGGCTATGGAGCTCTTTTGGTTCAGGGTTTGTTTAGTTTTGGATGGTGAGCTTGGAAGTAAGTCTAGGGGTTGAGATGACTCAGTGCGACTCAACGTTATTTACTAGACTCAATAAATTGAAAGTTTATAGACTGAGTACAAGTAAATTTGCAATATAACATCTTTGTCGATGACGTCTGTCTTGCTTGATACGTATATTGGATTGTAGAGGTTGTTTTGTCTTGAACTTGATGTGTCATATTAGATCATATCAGATATCATTTTTTAATTCTAAATTAGGTTGACTGTGATCCAGTTTGGGTCAAACTACTACTATATATGTGGGTTTTGGTGATAATAATTATCTCAAAGATAAATTTTATTTAGAAAAAAAATAGTTGGATAAATATTTTAGCCAAAAAATAACATTTTTAAGAACTCGCCAAATCCAAATGGACAAAATATTTAGTATAACGATCGTATATAACCATCCATAAATTTTAGGAAGGGGTCTTACATCCTACCCACCTTAAAATAATTTTGTCGTCAAAATTCAAAATTAAAATCAGTCTATCTATTGAACAAGCACAGTTCTATCCCCCTCGTAATTTTAATCAATCTCTATAGTTGATTTGGAATCTTCAACACTCTTGTGTATTTGAAAACCACACCATGTCTAGTATTAAAATTCCAAGTCTGATACCAGTAGCAAGCTTTCGATTTAAGTTACACGACCATGATATTGTTATATTTCTCAAAACTTGAGTATTCAGAATGTTACATTAAGCACTTAAATCTTAAATAATTTTCTAGAGAAGAATCCCCTAAAGATTAAAGACTGATTCTAAGTCGGACAAGACCCAACAATCAGCCCTATTTGGAACTCGTATATTTTTCTAACACTCCTTACAATCAATACCATTTGTGTCCACACTCTTTGTGTCATCGATTTTCCACCTCATTTCCTTATTTCCTAACTTTATTTCGTACTATCGCTAGTCATTAGCTGGCAATATCTTCTAGCTTACTAATATCATAATCCATAATATCATCCTATTATGATCTTCCTCAACAATACATTTAATACATATAGACAATCGATTCATCTTATAACTCAAATTTGATGCAGTCTACGAATCATCCAACGTAACTACCTAATCATGATAGACACAAAGACAATCCTATTTAGATTATACTACTCAATCTTTCTATAATGTCTACCACATCCTGTCCTGGCTAACGTATCATCGGTTATTCCAACCACCTTCATATAGGTAAGCTATAAATGACTTCCTAAATTTACTTACTTCTCATTATTGTGCCACCTTCCTATTCATAAGTCCAACACACACAATCCACTTGTCTGTGACATTTTATTTTAAATCGTCTTTTTAACTCTCATCTCCTACTTTGTCATTGTCATCAATCAATGCTCATTTCATCAACAACTAGGAAATTCGACACCTATATGCCTAGGTTACTCAAGGTACCACAATCATGATCTCAATCTCGATACTCTAAGTCTTTATCGACATTTGCAACTAAATCAAATCACAAAAACTGTTAGAACTTGTAATCTTTTTTGACTAAAAAAGATCTTCTTTCGATCTATACCTTCTATTAATTTAAGTCTCTAGGTCTATCTCTTCATCAACAAGTTTCGAGGGAGATTACGGTTGTATCAATTTCCACTAGGCAAGCTTCTACTTAGATATCATGGCCTCAAGAGATATAACCAATCGCCCTCAAAATTTTAGAAGAAAAAACAATGCCAACTCACAAGTTTACAATCTCCAAAGACTACCACAAGATACTCATTATTTGTTACAACATCTACGTAATCGCACGTCCACCGCATGATCTAGTCGTCCTAGGCATTTGATCTTCAAATCATGCTTCTACTCTTCCACTATATCATCATTGTGAATATACTAAGCATTATCAAAATCACTTAGCGAATCGACAATTATAAGCCCTGGGTTACTTGAAGATATCACAAACTTGTTCTCAATTTGAAACCTCCAGTATACTATAAAATTCTTCCATGATAAAATTTAGGGTTGGATTCGATTTATCATATTGCTTAACAATATCTATTTCTCACTCTAGTCTCATCATCAAGCTTTGTCTTGCATTCATCGAGGCAGTCGTAATCATTGATTTTAACACTACTCATCTTATTAACCATATAAGGTGTGCCAAAAGCATTTATTAATTCTTGCAGACTTGTTTATGACTTATTTATTGTAACCCTAAGTGCTCAATCTTTATGATCATCCTCTATTTTGTAACTAGGGCAGTCATAGTCAGTCACTCGTACCTGGCCTAGAAGCTTAACCAAGTTCACCTCTAAGAAAGTTATCCACTTGACTACCCAACATTATAATCATGCCAACAACATATTCTACCCATACACCAAAACATAACTATGGGGTTTGTCTAGTTCAACCATCTATTAAATAGATGGGTAACAAAGACCTAAGTTTGAGTCCTGCAATTATACAAATAAATCAATCATGGTTAGGGTCAAACAAGGCGTGAAGATAGACAAAATATTTCTAAGAATGGTATGAAGCCAATGAGATACATAGGATGTAGTCTAGGTAAAACTCGAGAACTATATACCTCCGTGATTATGTCACGTGAAGTTACTGCCATGCCAGTGTACATCTGGCTGCAAATAACTTCTTTGTTCCATAATACGATGGGTGACTGTGCACATCTGCACGCTAGATAATACAGGTTCTTGATCTTATCTTGGCCAACCCATGAAATGTTCCAAATTAACCTTTTACGAAATAGAGAAGAAGAGGCCAAATCAAAGTGCGTATAAGATATGGTTCAATTAGAATTCGAGAAACATATGTAACCATGATGCCGTTATCTAAAGTTTTGCCTCGGTAGTATGTCTTTGGCTGTAAAAACACCTGATTCGTAATACAAGGATAAAATATAATCTCTCGAACTTTTCTTTGAACAATCCATAATGCATTTCCAAATTTAGCAAATATATGAGAGGGGTCCATCAAGAAGTCAATTGAGAAATGTACAGTCTGTAACTCCCTAAACTAGATGGGTGAATTTTAGTAATTTTCTAATGGAGTGCATAAAGAAATTATTTTGCTATAATAAAACAAATTTTTGTAGCTAAATTCTATTCCTACATGATATATATATTTGATTTCATAATGATATTCTTATTGATTTCTTAGTGATATTCCTTATATATATCTAATTGATATTCTTATATTGATAATAATCTGTATCATATTTTTATTTGGTAATTTATAATAGTGACCAGGTTCATTGTTGACAAAGAAGGTATTTCATATAATTTTTTAAAAGAAAATTCAAATTTAGGTTACTACTTTTGGTAAACTTTAATTATTATTTCCTGACTAATTATATTTAATCAGTTTTACTATAATTTCTTGTATGTGTGGAAGGTTCCTCTGCATTCCATTTCTGGTTCCTAATGTAAGGAACAATAGGTCGCTGACTCCTCAACAACAACTTTTTGTTTATAATTACTAATTAGCTCAGTTAATATAGCTTAGTTATTATCATGTAATTAGTGGGGGATAACCAAATCAGTTAGAAGTAAGTTGTTAACTCTTTTGATTAGTTAAGCTAATAACTGTAATCAGTTAGAAATAACTAATTCTGTTAGTTAGTTGGCAATCTGTTACTAATCCTATTTCTCAATCCCCAGATTTGTCTGTAATTATATACATTGCCACTGTCCTAATTTAGGGAACACCCCAGATCTACACCTATTCACAACTATTCCACTAGAATATTTATTATAAATTCAACTTTGTACAGTCTTTAATTTCTGACAACACAGTTCTCAATTACTGACACCATACAGTACACTAATCACTCTCTACACATTTTTTCTCTTATCCCTTATTGTCCTGGCCAACCTTGGCCGTACGCCACCGTGGCTCCGCCGTGAGTCGCCGAAGATGACAGTCAGCACCACCGTAGCCTCGCCAGGATTCTCCCCTACCCCGACCGAGCACCACCACCATCAACACCAAAGAGACACCGTAGTCGCCGTCAACCACCAAGACCTCGTTGGGAGTTTTCCAGTGCTTTCCGGCCAAGCTCCGCCTCTAGCCACCACCATCATCATCAAAAATCCTCCTCACTACCTAGTTCAAAGCCGCTGATCCCACCAAACTCAGATCTGAACTTCTGCCGCCATCTCGAAGCTTGTGCACACTTCGAAGACCGTGCACCTCATCGTAAATTGTGCTGACGCCTCGAGACAGGTGCTGCCCCTTCGGATTTCGAGGAGCCACCTCGACTGCTGCACCTCCACGAAGACCGTGCTTGCCTTGGAGATCGTGTCGATGCCTCGTGAAGCATGCTGACCCTTCATAACTCGAGCTGGGCTACCGTCGTGTTGCTGAGGACTGCCAGCATCGGATCGAAGCCATTCGTCGATGGCAGGCCTCGCCGAGCCACTGAGAGCCGCCGACTGAGCCATATCTACTCGTATCTGTGAGATCCGCTAGCCGAGGATCGACATCTCCGCCGGTCCGAGTAAGTACCCGCCTCGATCTCTCGAACCCCTCTTCCTTCTTGCTTCTTGAGTTAGGGTTCATCTAGGGTTGTGGAGAGCTAGGGCTTGAGGAAGATGGAGTCTAGGTTGGAGTTCTGTAGAGAAAGAAATGGGGCTGGAGAGTAGAACCTAGGGTTAGGTTTCCACTCGGTTGATGGGAAGAATGGTTAGGGTTTTGTATTTGAGGCTGGAGGAAGAAGATGAGAGAGAAGCTTGGGAGTCGGCTGCCAATAAAATCGAGAAGAAGAAGAATGTGAAGAATGAGTTTGGAAGAGAGAAAGAGATGTGGACCTTTGTATTAGTGTTAGGGTTTGAATCTTTGGGCTGGGTTCCCGGGCTAAGGATGTGGGCTTAGGAAAGAATTAAGAGAGAAGAAATCAGGGGTAGCAGCAGTAGTAGAAGTATGGACTGGGCCTAAGCAGGCCGAGCCAGAGAGAGATGGCTGACTATTTTTTAACAATATTGAGATCTGGGTTAGAATTTAGTTTGGGCCAATTGAGTGTTGGGCTGACCTAATACAAGCCGAGCTAGAGCTTCTAGACAGTAGTAGTTGTAGTTAGGCTTTAAGAATTTTGGGCCGAACCCTGGGCTAGACTGGTTTAGTGGTAGCTAATAAATTATCAATTCATTCCATTAGTATTAATTATAATTAGTATTAAGTTATATATTTATGTATTATTAACTAGATTTAATGTTTAGATTGTTAGTAGAAATAGTATCTTTTAGATAATATCTTAATTGGCAAATAATTGAACTCTTGTTAATATTTATTTTGTGTCTCTACTTATTTCCAAAAGTATATATAATTTTGTTAACAATCATATGGAAATTGCTAGGTAATTATGAACAAATATTTTTCCATAATTTAAACTATTTTGACATGTTAAGTCACATAGTGTATTTTCATAGAAAGTTTATTAAACTCTTTAATATATGGTAGTTTCTATATAATTATTTAACTAGTAAAGGTATCTATCAAACTAAAGCTATTTTCTATGTAATTGAAGTAACTATTTTATATATACTTAGTTAATGGTTAAAAAGTTTAGTTAGCTAATTGTAATGATTTCAACCCTAACAACTTGTACCAAAATACCAGGTGATTATTCAGATTCATGCAGTACTACTCCCGTGCTTCCAAAGTGAGGCAAGTACACCGACTCGAGTTTTTACTTTGTTTTATGTCTTACATTCATGTACCATGTTCTCATATCGGACACGTGATATATACGATTGCATCGTCCTTATTCGTTATTGCATTGTGAGTCATTGTTATTGCAGGATTAGAGGAAATATTAACTAGTGTGTGACCACACCCAACATAGGTATTGTGGATAGCCTAATCGTACACCTCACGTACGATTAAGCCGTACCTTGTAGAATTGTGAATTAGAATTGATTGATTGTGGATTGTGGTCCTTAAGCCGATCACACACTAGGTTAATATTTTAAAAAGGTCACACTTGCATTGATTGTCGTGTTCATTGTCTCGTTCATTGATGGTTGTATTCATTGCCTTTGCATATTGATTGTCGTATCCATTGTCTTCAGTTTTGCATTCCATTTCTGGTACCATAATTTTATTTTCAGCTATTGTATTCTGGTTTCACCTTGTATTCTGTATTTCAGATTACATTGTATATTGTTCTTGTCGGGATTGTACTTTGCTCTTTTCTGACAGGACACGTTGCAGGTGCTTGAGGCCATATGGAGCATGATGGTATCATGGAGATTGCAGGATATAGTTTATTATTTTTATTTTAGGATATTGTATTTGTATTTTATCATTGTATATTTTATTTTACCGAATTTGTCTTCGGATGACTTTGTACTAAATTGACTTGGTGGATTATGGTGATATTTTCTGGGACGTGTATAGAAGCTGTGGATGTTTACATTACATTGTGACTTGGAGTTTTCCTTAGTATTGTATAGCTTACTTCGTCTTGTCCATCGACGAAGGCTGGGCGTGTCCGACTCGTGTCCGATTATTCAGGAGCGGGTCGTAACACAGTCAAATCATAGTAAGGAAAGAACACGAAAGCAATCATGTCGGGAAAGAAGCCACACACAGCAATCATACTGAAGAGTCCTAGAGAAGACTATGATCCTACTTGTGGATGTATTCTCAAATCATATTTCTCATTTGGTTGCAGGCTCGTAGTAGTACGATCATCCTAGGTACTACCACGTCTTTGCATACTTGTGAAGACGAGACTGCATGGGCCACCACAAAAATCTTGTCATGCTTCAGTCCCAAAATACATGGGACCAGGCCATGTGGCAAAGGCCAGCTACGTATTCGAACGGACTCCAGCCCGACTCGAATATGTATAAGCTGTACAAAACAAAATACGAGTCCAAAAATCCATAATATACACCCATAATTCTAACCAAACTACTAAGAACAAAATAAGAAATACTGCAGAAGATAAGAAAGCATCATCAAGTGATACCTGAAACTCGAAGAAGTATCCCCGATAGCCTATGTTAGGAACTTAGCATATACTTGGAAGGAAACCAGGACATCAGAGGAACGTAGCAAGATACATAATATAAATGTCGAAATGAAGTACAGTAAATAACATATGAAAGAAGTAGAACAGGTGATCTAGGAAAATAAATAGTGATTCCAGTAATACTACTACTATACAACTCTCTAGTCTGCGTAAAATGCACAACATTAGTACGCATGAGCTGTCACGGTGTACCCGAAAACTTCAGTAAGGATACTTCGAAAAACTATGATATATAACCCAACAGTCTCTATAAGAAAACTATGGCAATCTGAAATGAGACAACGACTACTTTATAGGAAATGAGCTTATACGCATAGTGTCTGCCCTCCCACTCTATGCTACTGTCCATGTCGCATCCACGAGACATCCAGTCTGACTCTAATAAATGGTAAGTCCAAAAGTCCAGTCAAACATATACATAGGAAAATCTATTATCAAGTAACACCAGCATAAACGAGACACCTATATGCCATGCAATACGAATCCGTGTATCATGTATGTTTGCCATTAAAAAGTATCAAAAACTTCTATAAATAAAAAACGAACAAAGTGTAATGCCTATAGTTCGTATTACGTATTTTGAAATACGTGTACGTATTTATCTTGTAATACATGATTCTTTGCTTGGCCTATCTTGGCATTACATGGCTTGGTCTATTTTGGGTTGGTTCGGCTAGGCTTGGGTTGTCTTGGTTCATCATGAACCAAGGGGTGAACCCTTACCTACCACCACCACCCTCCTTATTTAACCCATTCCCTCATTCTCTCTCTTCATTTACTTCTTCTTCTCCACCATTACTTCTTCAACCACCATGAGAGAGAGAGAGAGAGCTTAGGCAAGTACATCTTGCTTCATGGAGGAACTCAAGATTTATTGTTTTATTTTCTTCCTTGCAATATTCTAAGACTCTTTAGTGCTTGGCATTTTTAATTTCCATGGCTAAACTCTTCTAGATCTAAGTTTATTTCATTTTCGAATTTCTTGGATTTTGATCTACTTAACATTATTATTTCCAAGTTTTGTTGGTTCCATGTTTTAGAGAATTTCATTCTACCCCAATTTGACCTATGGAAGTTCAGATTTGGACTCTGGATGGAGAAATTATGAGCTTTGGAGCCATGAACTTCATGGCTCTTCTTCTCGGACCAGTGGAGAAGAAGCACAGTTTCTCAGCCGTATGGAGCACTTGACCGCATGGAACTTCATGCGGCAAGCTTTCCCAATCGTATGACAATGCAGCCGCGTGAACTTCTGTTCTCAGCTGCATGATGTGTACCCAGAGCCGCATATGACTCCCTTCGAATCTAGCCGCATATGACTCCCTTTGAATCTAGCCGCATATGAACTGGTCACTTTTAGCCGTATAAGGCTTTGACAATTCCCAGCCGCATGAGATGTTTCTTCCGCAGACCGCATAAGCCCCGACTCTTCTCCGCCGCATAAGACCAAGGCTACCCCAGCCGCATATACTTATTGATTCAGCCACATGTGCTCGACGATTTGAACCGCACAGGCCCACAGTACTTCCTAGCCGTATGACATTGCTCCTTTTCTAGCCGCATATGCCCAGTCACCCAGAGCCGTATATACTCATCTCCTTTGAGCCGCATGGGGCCTTTCATCTCCAGCCGCATAAAGCCTTGCTCTCCGTAATCCGCATAAGATCTTTTACCCCCAGCCGCATATGCCTAGTTCTTCCTAGTCGCATGGCCTTTTATAGCTTTGGTCTTTTATTATTATTATAATATAATATATTATTAAATTGAATTGTCGTCTTTATGCTTATATCATGTAAACTCTGATATGATTCCTGGAACACGATAGTGGCCCACCGTGGCGCACTCTTGACAAGTAAACTGATATTGCATATCTCGACATACTATTATGTCAGCCAGCCTGACAGGACAAGTATAAATGACCTGGACACCGTGGGCGATTGCGTTTGTACAAATAAATCAGTACTGTCTTGCATCATGTCTAGAAAGGGATCCCTGAGTACCACGGTTAGGGATACCTACAGTAAATAACTAAGGTTATTAAACTAGAATAATTCAATAGACATGAAGAGATTCCCAGCTACAGGTAATCCCGTTATCTGGGCGCATTAGTGGACTTGTAGCCTACCGACGAGTAGGGCACATTTCCAGCACACAGTCATGTGGTGCACCCTTCATAAACGAACATTCGACCCAGATAATCGGATGGTCTGTAGGACTTGTGGCTGTTGGGATAATCTCATTGTATCTTGCTAGTAACTAGGCTTGTGATAACCCTAGCTAGTTAAAAGTATCAAGCCGTACTCTTGATTGGCCGTGATTGATTGGATGGAGTTTATTCCAGCTTAGTTATATCGTGATCCAGTACAAGACTGGGACATGATACGATTTATTATGCCTGTCTCAACAATAAACGATCAGGGTCCAGTTCTGTTCAGACGAAGGGTTATAACCCGTCCTTGTTTGGTTTAAGGGTCGTAACTTGGCTCCCGAAGCAGTTCTGAGTCCTCTCTTCGTTTATTGTCTTATTGCACCCCATGCCATGCTCGTCATGTTTTACTTCACTTCAACAGTATGATTAATTACTTATGCTGGCCTTAACAATAAAGTTCAGGGGTCCAGTTCTGTTCAGGCAAAGGGTTACAACCCCGGTCCTTGTTTTGGTTTAAGGATTGTAACCTGGCTCCCGGAGCAATTCTATGTCCTCTCTTCGTTTATTGTCTTTACTGTACCAATAGTATTTGAGACGGGTTTCTATTCAGGTGAAAGGTTACAACCCCGGTCCTTGTTTGGTTCAAGGGTTGTGACCTGGCTACTTGAATGGTTTCCTCGTACTCAGTTTACTGTTGTTATCTCTATTATTATCAGTTCTTTATTTTTTATCTTTAATATTCTATTGTGATATGCTGGTTTTAGTTCCTAAGTGAAGCCTCTTTTGTGGCACTTGCTCTTTTGGGGTCTGATCCAGCTGGTTTTGTATGGCCAGATATCGGAGCTGCACCAGAGGATCTACCGGCCTTCAAGCCAGATAGTGACCACCAGGCGTAACCCTGGCAATGAGTGAATTTTTTTTGCTCTCCCAGTTTATTATAAAATTATTCTTTTGAGGCGTTTAGCCGACGAGCACTTGTTAGCTCGGTTGCACCTTTATTTATTGTCTGCCTACAGGCTGTAACATGATTGACAGATCCTAGGGTTGATCATGTATGACTAAACTCTTGCTAGTCCTGACAATTTTTAACGACTAGCTTCATGGTCAGCTAAATATGTAATGTTTGGGATGCCTTACTATTGTATATTTGGTGGTCTTACATCTTGTAACATTTACTTACTTGCTTATGATTGAGACAATAGGCTTGTTCTTAACCATAGGAGACTGATAGCTTGTAGTTAAACCCTCATGTATCTAGACAGCTGTGACCGTATAGCAATGTGGGTTGTACTTCAATATATGTAGCTGGCTATGTCTGCCCCCGCTCTCCAGTATTCTGGTTCTGGGGCATGACATGGTTTAAGTGGTGGCCCATGCAGGTCTTATAAATCAAGATATGTGAGGGTTTACCGAATAGATGTCTCAATCAGTACTCTCACTTGATCTCTGCTCGTATCCTTTTGATCCCTGAAAATCTTGACCGAATCACATGCTTGTATTGTTGATCTGTCCTGGTCCTTCCTTATTGTTCCCTATGTCGTCTCCTTCAGCGATATTGTTCCTGGACCTGCTGATCAGCAAGGCGGAGCACATCCCGTAGACCAGCCGCAACCTGGAGATCAAGCCCAGCATTCAGGAGTAGCCTCCAAAGTCGTGCCTACTGGAGGAGAACCACCAATTCAGCCCGTCCAGCCTGCAGAGCCTGATGATGGCACTTTGGTGGGTCTCATCAGGTCCCTATTAGCTTCCCAGGATCGTCGCGGAGATGCCTTGCACCAGGCTGTGGCAGATGCTTTGACCAGAGGGGGTCATCAGGGTAACAGTACGGCCAAAAGCTTCAAGCGCTTGAACCCTTCCTTTTTCGACGGCAGTGAAGATGTGATCGCTGCAGATGCATGGCTTCAGGACACAGAGGTGATTCTAGAAGCAGCCAGGACTCCAGAGAATGAGAAGGTGGTCGTAGTGCGCCTGCAGTTACTAGATCTTGCCCGCAGCTGGTGGGCAGCACAGGCCGATGGATTAATGGCCCCTATTTCATGAGCAATATTCAGGGAGAGATTTCAGACCAAGTATTTTGACGCTGTAGCTCGGTATGATCTATAGACGAGGTTTACTAATCTGAAGCAGATGGGTAGGACGGTTGACGGATATACGACCGAGTTTTCCAGGCTTAGTCGGTTTGCTCCCACCATGGTAGCAACCGAGTTCGATAGAGCTCAATGATTCCAGCAGGGGCTCCACCTGGAGATTTTGTTGTCAGTTGAGCAATTTGAGCATCAGACCTTTGATGCAGTACTGAGGGCAGCCCGAAGGCATAAATATACCTCCCAGAGGATCGTGGATAGGACCGGAGGTCGGAAGCGATCCCACAGCCAGATGAATCAGTCTTCAATACCAGCCCCGGCAGCCAGGGCTTTGACCATTGGAGCTCCGAGGCGGGCGGCCTCAGTGACGTCGGTTCAGCATTCTACCCCGATGCACCCTCAGCAGCAGAAGCAGTCTTCCGCAGTGGGATGTTCACACTGCGGAAAGCCAGGGCATGTGGTATCAAAGTGTTGCAGAGCACAGGGTTTGTGCTTGGTTTGTGGTACCCCGAACCACAGGGTTGGGAACTGCCCGAATATGGGGAGTTCATCGGCCTTCTCTAGTCCTTCAGTTAGAGGACCAACACCAGTCCAGCAGCAGCAGCAGCTGCAGTACCCGTTCCCCGAGGTCATTGCCGACACAGGCCTAGGCATTCCAGCAGCAGAGACCGCAGCAGTATGCCCAAGCCCAACACTTGATCCAGAGCAGCCAGAGGAATTTTCAACAAAGGGGACCCGCACCCAGAGGACATGGTCAAGTGCTGGCTTTGACCAAGGGAGAAGAAGGAATAGCACCAGGTGAGGGTAGTGTCAGGTACTATTCTCGTCAATACCTTTCAAGCTTCAGTATTATTTGATTTTGGTGCCTCGCATTCATTTATGTCTGCACGATTTGTGACACGGATAGGATTGGAGCCCGAGTCATTATCAGTGAGGCTCAATATACTTACTGGTAATGGACTTGTGGGAGTAGATAGAGTATTTTCCTCGTGTCGGATCGTAGTTAGCGGTAGAGAGTTTTCCGCTAGATTGATAGAGTTTCCAATGGCCGATTATGATGTGGTCTTAGGGATGGATTGGTTGAGGGACCAGTATGCTAGGATAGACTGCCACATTGGCAGGGTTATTTTTAGCATTCCAGGCGAGCCGGAGTTTTCCTTCTTCTGAGGCGAAGTTGAACCTTCTCCTCCAGTGTTGCGGATGGCATTAGCAGCAATACAGTTACCCAGGATAGTTGAAGAGTTTCCAGATATTTTCCCAGAAGAGCTTCCAGGGATGCCGCCAGAGCGAGACATCGATTTTACCATCGACTTGATTCCCGGGACAAGCCCCAGTGTCAGAGAGTGTCTACAGGATGGCGCCGTCAGAGCTAGAGATATTGTACAAGATAATTGAAGAACTCAGAACCAAGGGATTCATTCGTGCTAGTGGATCGCCTTGGGGAGCTCCGATACTTCTTGTGAAAAAGAAGGATGGTACGTCCAGATTATGTATAGATTATCGTACCTTGAACTCAGTGACAATCAAAAACAGATACCCACTACCGAGGATAGATGACTTGTTTGATCAACTCAAGGGGGCAGCAGTATTCTCGAAGATCGACTTGCGGTCAGGATACCATCAGATCAGAGTCAGAGAGCAGGACATCCCGAAGACAGCTTTCAGATCTAGATATGTGCATTGGGAGTTCCTTGTGATGCCCTTTGGAGCAACCAATACGCCGGCTGTATTATGGACCTCATGAATCGCATCTTCATACCTTATTTGGATCAGTTCGTGATTGTGTTCATAGACGACATCCTAGTCTACAGCAGAGTGAAGCAGAGCATGAGCAGCATCTTCGAGTTGTCCTCCAGATTCTCAGAGAGCACCAGTTGTATGCCAGTTTAGTAAATACGAGTTTTAGCTCGATCGCATTTTGTACTTGGGTCATATCATCACCAGAGGAGGAGTAGAAGTGGATCCCCAGAAGATCGTGGCTATTGAGTCGTGGCCAGAGCCTAGCACAGTGGCAGAAATTCACAGTTTTCTTGACTTGGCCGGCTACTACCGGCAATTTGTTTCAGACTTTGCTCGAATTTCAGCCCCATTGACCCAGTTGTCCCGCAAGGATGTGCAGTTTGCTTGGATAGCAGAGTGCCAGGATTCTTTTGAGAAGTTGAAGCGAGATTTAATGACGGCTCCTATTCTCACGCTTCTAGATAGAACCGAGGGATTCTCAGTATATTGTGATGCTTCAGACAGAGGTTTGGGATGTGTTCTGATGCATCATGGAAAGGTAATAGCTTATGCGTCACGACAACTTCGTGATCATGAGAGGAATTATCCAACCCATGACTTGGAGCTTGCAGTAGTAGTGTTTGCACTTAAGTTGTGGAGGCACTACTTGTACGGAGATAGGATGGAGATCTTCATCGACCATAAGAGCCTGAAGTATATTTTCACCCAGAAGGATCTTAACATGCGTCAGAGGAGGTGGCTGAAGCTACTTGTGGATTATGATGTTAACTTACAGTATCATCCTGGGAAGGCCAACATTGTTGCGGATGCATTGAGCAGGAGAGCCGGAGTTTATTTCCTAACAGCACAACCAAAGCTGTTAGTCGATCTTCGAAAGATGGATATAGAAGTTGTCCTCCCTTCCAGTGTGGCATTGATGGCCAGCATGCAAGTTCATTCCACTATTGTCGAAAGGATCCGGATGACGCAGTCAACAGATTCCAAGCTTCAGCGACTAAGACCAGAGTGTGAGGCAGGACGAAGACCAGAGTTATGTATCCATAAAGATGGTACACTTCGACATGGGAAGCGTCTTTGTGTACCCAGTGGAGATATCAGATAGGAGATCATGGCAGAGGGTCACAGTTTGCAGTATTCTATTCATCTTGGTGGTACGAAGATGTACCGAAATATTCGTTAGCACTTTTGGTGGAATGGCATGAAGAGGGTGATAGCCCGATTTGTCTCTCGATATTTGGTTTGCCAACAAGTTAAAGCTGAACATCAGAGGCCAACTGGACTACTTCAGCCCTTGCCAATTCCAGAATAGAAGTGGGAGCATATAACCATGGATTTTGTGACTGGATTGCCTAGATCCCCGGCTGGCAGAGATGCTATTTTGGTTGCCATAGACAGGCACACGAAGGTAGCTCACTTTCTTCCGTTCAGAGTTGGTCAGTCGACGGCTCAGCTAGCGGAGATGTATCTCCGGCAGATTGTCAGATTACACGGTGTACCAGTCAGTATCACCTCGGACAGAGATTCCAGATTTACATCGCACTTATGGCATAGCCTGCAAGAGAGTTTGGGGACTCACCTCCAATTCAGCTCAGCATATCATCCACAGACGGATGGCCAGTCAGAATGCACGATCCAAACTCTCGAAGATATGTTACGGTCATGTACACTCGACTTCGGGGGTTCGTGGGAAGATCACCTGCACCTGGTGGAGTTCTCGTACAACAACAGTTTTCAGGCCAGCATCCAGATGGCACCGTTCGAGGTACTGTATGGCAGGAAGTGCAGATCCCCGCTAGCATAGGATGATGTTGGAGAGAGACAGATGCTTGGTCCAGAAATGATTGCTCAGACCGTTGAAGTGGTCAGGAGAGTCAGAGATCATCTTCGAGTTGCCCAAGATCGTCAGCGTCATTGGGCCGATTCTCATCGGCGATCCCTTGAATTCTCGGTCGGTGACCATGTATTCCTAAGGATTTCGCCTAACCGTGGCGTCTTTTATTTCGGCGTACGGGGAAAGCTTAGTCCTAGGTATATAGGAACGTTCGATATTCTGGAGCGAGTAGGAGATGTATCCTATCGTCTCGCTCTTCCGCCATCGCTACGTGAGGTGCATAATATGTTCCATGTATCCTAACTGCGAAGGTATGTCCCGGACCTGAGCCACATCCTGGATCATTCGGAATTGGTTGTTGGTACCAACCTGTCATATGAGGAGAGGTCCGTGTCTATATTGGACCGAAGAGAGAAGACACTCAAGAACAAGACTATCAAGTTAGTCCGAGTTGCTTGGGGTCATCACTCTTTGGGGTGAGTCAACGTGGAAGCGTGAGGATGATATCCGATCGCGATATCCCGACCTGTTTGACTCGTGAGGTATAATATCTTTCTTATGTCTCATGCCTTCGATTCCTTGCTATCATAAATAATTACTTGATTGCTTGATTAGTATAGCTTGCCTGTGAATAGTATAGCTTGTTCTTGTCCCTCTAGCCTCTTAATTAAATTTCGAGGACGAAATTCTTTTAAGGTGGGTAGAGTTGTAATGTCTATAGTTCGTATTACGTATTTTGAAATACGTGTACATATTTATCTTGTAATGCATGATTCCTTGCTTGGCCTATCTTGGCATTACATGGCTTGGTCTATTTGGGTTGGTTCGGCTAGGCTTGGGTTGTCATGGTTCATCATAAACCAAGGGGTGAACCCTTACCTACCACCACCACCCTCCTTATTTAACCCATTCCCTCATTCTCTCTCTTCATTTACTTCTTCTTTTCCACCATTACTTCTTCAAACACCAGGAGAGAGAGAGAGAGAGCTTAGGCAAGTACATCTTGCTTTATGGAGGAACTCAAGATTTATTGTTCTATTTTCTTTCTTGCAACATTCTAAGACTCTTTAGTGCTTGGCATTTTTAATTTCCATGGCTAAACTCTTCTAGATCTAAGTTTATTTCATTTTTGGATTTCTTGGGTTTTGATCTACTTAACATTATTATTTCCAAGTTTTGTTGGTTCCATGTTTTAGAGAATTTATTCTACCCTAATTTGACCTATGGAAGTTCAGATTTGGACTCTGGATAGAGAAATTATGAGCTTTGGAGCCATAAACTTCATGGCTCTTCTTCTCGGACCAGTGGAGAAGAAGCACAGTTTCTCAGCCGCATGGAGCACTTGACCGCATGGAACTTCATGCGGCAAGGTTTCCAACCGTATGACAATGCAGTCGCGTGAACTTCTGTTCTCAGCCGCATGAAGTGTACCCAGAGCCGCATATAACTCCCTTCGAATCTAGTCGCATATGACTCCCTTGAATCTAGCCGCATATGAACTGGTCACTTTTAGCCGCATAAGGCTTTAATAATTCCCAGCCGCATGAGATGTTTCTTCCGCTGACCGCATAAGCCCTGTCTTTTCTCCGCCGTATAAGACCAAGGCTACCCCAGCCGCATATACTTATTGATTCAGCCGCATGTGCTCGGCGCTTTGAACCGCATAGGCCCACAGTACTTCCTAGCCGTATGACACTGCTCCTTTTCTAGCCGCATATGCCCAGTCACCCAGAGCCGCATATACTCATCTTCCCTGAGCCATATGGGGCCTTTCATCTCCAGCCGCATAAAGCCTTGCTCCCCGCGAGCCGTATAAGATCTTTTACCCCCAGCCGCATATGCCTAGTTCTTCCTAGTCGTATGGCCTTTTATAGCTATGGTCTTTTATTATTATTATTAATAATATTATTATTATTAAATTAAATTTTTGCCGTTATGCTTATATCATGTAAACTCTGATATGATTCCTGGAACACGATAGTGGCCCGCCGTGGCGCACTCTTGACAAGTAAACTGATATTGCATATCTCGACATACTATTATGTCAGCCAGCCTGACATGACAAGTAAGAATGACCTGGACACCGTGGACGATTGTGTTTGTACAAATAAATCAGTACTGTCTTGCATCATGTCTAGGAAGGGATCCCTGAGTACCACGGTCGGGGATACCTACAGTAAATGACTAAGGTTATTAAACTAGAATAATTCAATTGACATGAAGAGATTCTCAGCCACAGGCAATTCCGTTATCTGGACGCATTAAGTGGACTTGTAGCCTACCGACGAGTAGGGCACATTTCCAGCACACAGTCATGTGGTGCACCCTTCATAAACGGACATTCGACCCGGATAACCGGATGGTCTGCAGGGCTTGTGGCTGTTGGGATAATGTCATTGCATCTTGCTAGTAACTAGGCCTGTGATAACCCTAGCTAGTTAAAAGTATCAAGCCGTACTTTTGATTGGCCGTGATTGATTGGATGGAGTTTATTCCAGCTTTGTCTTATCCTGATCCTGTATAAGACTGGGACATGACACGATTGATTATGCCTGTCTCAACAATAAACGATCAGGGGTCCAGTTCTGTTCAAACGAAGGGTTACAACCCCGGTCTTTGTTTGGTTTAAGGGTCGTAACCTGGCTCCCGGAGCAGTTCTGAGTCCTTTCTTCATTTATTGTCTTATTGCACCCCATTTCATGCTCGTCATGTTTTACTTCACTTCAACAGTATGATTAATTACTTATGCTGGCCTTAACAATAAAGATCAGGGGTCCAGTTCTGTTCAGGCGAAGGGTTACAACCTCGGTCCTTGTTTGGTTTAAGGGTTATAACCTGGCTCCCGGAGCAGTTCTGTGTCCTCTCTTCGTTTATTGTCTTTACTGTACCAATAGTATTTGAGATGGGTTTCTATTCAGGTGAAGAGTTACAACCGCGATCCTTGTTTGGTTTAAGGGTTGTGACCGGCTACTTGAATGGTTTCTTCGTACTCAGTTTACTGTTGTTATCTCTATTATTATCATCAGTTCTTTATTTATATCTTTAATATTCTATTGTGATATGCTGGTTTTAGTTCCTAAGTGAAGCCTTCTTTGTGGCACTTGCTCTTCTGGGGTCTGACCCAGCTGGTTTTGTATGGCCAAATATCGGAGCAGCACCAGAGGATCCACCGACCTTCCAGCCAGATGGTGACCACCAGGTGTAACCCTGGCAACGAGTGGGTTTCTTTTTTTTCTTCTACTTTATTGTAAATTATTCTTTTGAGGCGTTTAGCCGACAAGCACTTGTTAGCTCGGTTGCACCTTTATTTACTGTCTGCCTACGGGCTGTAATATGATTGACAAATCCTAGGGTTGATCATGTATGACTAAACTCTTGCTAGTCCTGATATTTTGTAAAGACTAGCTTCATGATCAGCTAAATATATAATGTTTGGGATGCCTTACTTTTGTACATTTGGTGGTCTTACATCTTGTAATATTTACTTACTTGCTTATGATTGAGACAATAGGCTTGTTCTAGACCATATGAGACTGATGGCTTGTAGTTAAACTCTCATGTATCCAGACAGCCGTGATCGTATAGTAAGGTGGGTTGCACTTCAATATACGTAGCTGGCTATGTCTGCCCCCGCTTTCCAGTATTCTGGTTCTGGGGCATGACACAAACTACAATGGGGATCCTCGATGGGATCTTTCAAGTACACTTTTATTTTTCGGGAATAGTGGCGATGGAGAGTTGATTATTTACTCCGTTGATGATCTGACAATGATCAGGATGCGAATACAAGCCATCGGCTGGACGGCGATTCAACTCTCCTGAGGTAAGCTCTGCTTCTCTGAATGTGTGAAAATTCGGGTGGAAGCGAGAAAAAGATTAAATGAAGTAATAATCCTTCTCTTTATAGACAATGGAATAATCTATTCATGCATGTATATGTGATACACGCATGGTGATTTTTTACGTAGGAATGCTATGCACATAAATTTATTGGGCGTAGAGGCGCTACATCCGGGAAGCTTAAACTGAATCTGTTTAAAACTGCATTGTTGGGCTGCAGAGGAGCTGATACGTGGCCGTTGTTGAGATTCGTTTGTTACTAAAATCTTGGGTAGTTGGCACCAGTCCATGAGCAGAACTGAGTCAATGACATGTGGTGCGTGAATATTGCTCAAAGATCTTAATTTGTTTGAAGGATAATAGATTTGATGCGCTTGGGAGATCCGACGCTTGAGGAGACTTGTCATATGGCTTCTGGAAATCAACAGCAAGTCTGGGTGCATAGATTTTGAGGCGCATGTGAAGTTTGGGCGCATGGATTTAGAGACACATTCAGGGGTTTAGTCGGTCACGTGGCAGAGCGCAACTGTTAACCGAAAAAATAAGTAATGATGACGTCTATTAGTTTTATGTGAAAAGTGTCAACTGTTTAATTCTCGATATGCGAGATGTTGACATATCTGACTTTAGCATTAAATGTTCGATTGGCAGAGAGCCAACCTAGGCGCATTGCCTATGGGGCACATGTACCCTACAACACATTAGTTGCAGGGCACATACACCTGAGGAGCGCATCAGCTGTGAGACACATCTGTTTTGAAGAGCGCATCAGCTGTGGGCCGCATCTCTGTAAGCCCTCTTCTCAAAATTTTGAATTATTTTTATTATTATTTATTTCACTTAAATAGTAAATTTTTGAATTTTATAAATATTTTAATTAAATAGTTATTATGATAAAAGGATTTAGTCATGGTTAAGATTTGGTGTACAAAATGATAAGGAATTATGGCACATAGAGTGTAGTCGAGTGCTTTGACAAGTATTTTAGCTAGGGTAGGGAAGGCCGAGCCATATGTGTGTTCTAACTAGAAAAACCAGGCCAAGTTGTGACTTGACCCCAATAAAAGATTTAATTTGTTATTTATTAAGATATTGACTTCTTTAGGAGACTCGATTGTGTTAAGCTGGTCAAATTGGACCCAAACTGAACCCAAGCCCATGTAGGCATGTAGTGAGACTAAAGATGCCATGAAGACATACTTTATATATATGCAAATATTTTGTATTTTATTTAGGGATTGAAAAATATTTTCTAAATATTTGTTATACCGTACAATATAGGCAATGTTAATATTATATGGCAATTTAGAACATTTGCACGATTTTCTGTGGACCCATTTAGAGTAGGAGTATAATGCGTTCAACCTAAACTATACGTATTATTGGTTTCCCTTAAATTTTGATCATTATTATTCTTATTAATATTGTTATTAGAATTATAAAAAAAACCTTTGGGTATATCTTAGATTAGTTTTTTATAAGTAATCCTTGTATTTAGCTATTAGGTGTAAATATTTGATATGAACCCTAGGCTATTATTTAGAATAGTAATTATATTTTGTTTCTATAAATATTATTCTAATACTTATCAGTTATATTAGTTTTATATATATAAACATATATTCATATATATAAAAGAAAATAAAAAAATGGAAGAGAGAGTTGAATATCTCACGAGATATTGAAAGCAACCCCCCCCCCCCCCCCCCCCCCCCCCCGCACAGCCTTTAGACAGACCCAACCACCCTTATAGCTAAATATACAACAGCTATATATATATATATATATATATATATATATATATATATATATATATATATATAATATATATATATATATAAAATATATATATAAAATATATATATATATATATATAAAATATATATATATATAAAAGAAAAACCAACAAAACCTAAAACCCTAACTCCAAACCCTCATGATCACACCCCCACGACTTCCCCGACACGCTGTGCGCCACCCACGACGCCGGACGACCGCCGGACGCACGTTGAAGCCGGCCACGCACGACAGCAGTGCATGGAAGAAGCAACAACAAGGTGTTGATTTCATAGCGAGTTTTTCGCTACCGCGATCGATCGTTTCACGATCTGCTTTCGCTGGCCTGTTCACAACCTATACGTCTTTCAATGTCATGATTCGTACCTGCTTTTCGGATGCGAGTGTATGCACAAATCCAGCCTATGCCACGATATCGACGGTAGTACGCTGTCTAGCCACAATGCTCAAAATCATATAAAATATAACTTTGTTGCTCATTCATATTGCTACATTAATTAGAACATTTATAAGATTTACATTTGAATAATTTACAATTCTCACAAAATAAAATGAAACAAGTAATCTATCTAACTAGTCTTCTTGGTTGGTCTTCCAACATATCCATGTCTTCCCTAACGGTCCAAAGCGTAATGTAGCAGACGATTATCTGAAAAATGTTAGTTTTAGTCAGGAATGGAATGAGGACATTCTAACAGCAGTTCCAATAATTGAAAAAATCTATAAAATAGTAAATAATACAGAAATACATGATGAGTGAATAAACAGAGAATCATGATATGAAATATGGGAGTAAGAGTGGGAGAGCATGATAATAAAGACAAGTAAGTAACAGTAATAATAACTGAAATAGAAACATTAATATAGCAAGACTGCATCTAACTAGTGAGTTGAAATACCACTTTTGATATGAAAAGAGCTAAGGGATAAATCCAGTACCCCGCACGTGAAGTGTGCGACTGCTATTTGACACGAATAGACAAATGGGATATTTCTGGATATATTTACATGTCTACTAATGTATTTCTCCGTCCGACTAG
>JANAVB010028000.1:6242031-6322031 GCA_029216955.1 Iris pallida | reverse complement strand
TGGCAAGGCAGCAGTGCATTATCGCCATTTATTTGAATTATGGAGACTGCAGGTTCACTGCAGCCAGCAGCGCACTGGCGATGTATGATCCCTAAGTTGAAGTAATTTTCGGTAAGCGTGGGTTATCGAACGTTACTAAAAACTATGTTCTAGTTGCCCTATATTGACCTTTGAGGTGTATGTTAATATTGGTAGAGTTAATAGAGTATTCGATAAAATATCATATTTGAGTCATGAAACTAAGGGTTTACTGCAGCCAGATGTACACTGGCAAGGCATGGATTCTTGGTGAAACGACTTCAAATATGAATACAATTTTTGAATACCATAGAGGCTAGACCTTTTATTGGCATATGACTATTGATTTTTTATGATCCTCAAAATCTTGCACTCTCACTCCAAACTGATTTGATATCGTATTTCATATTATCGTATTATAAATAAAGCTTATAGTTCTTCCCTTCTTATCTTTATTTTTCATCTTCTAATCTCGAGTGATCATTTAGCTCATTCTCACTTAAAACCTATTAGTAGATTTTAATTCTATTCCACTAGATTCATAATCGTACATAGTTTATGATTCTATGATCACGCCTACATAATTGATCGTACTAAAACAATTTCGATTTGAAACATCCTTAATAATTTTTTGATCGCAACTACACTATTTTGATTATATTTCATTCGTGTCAGTTCACATATTTTTTTAGATTTTGATTCTATAATCGTGCCTAAATACTTTTGCTTAAATAGTTAATCGAGTTAATCATGTCAAACAAATTTAAATTTTGATCGTTCCCAAATGGCTTTGATCGTGACTAAACTATTTTAACTATAGTCATAATTGTGCCTATATTTCAACTCAATTGTTGCTAATATTTAGATTTTATTCCTCTGTGATCATGACTATTTTGATCATGTTCATTCTCGTCCCAACTTTTTATTTTTGATCATGCTTGGATGACTTGCATGATTAACCTGGATCGTGACTGCATCTTAGTCGTATCTAAGTGATTTTAACCATCTTTAGACTTTGTCTAAATTTGCATCATTGACCATGCCTACATAATTCCAACAACAGTTAAATCCGGCCTAACGACTCTTCCTTGTTTAACTAACCCTATTTTGATTATTTCCTTGACCATTGTGACTAGACCCTTTGGACTAGACTTTAATCGTGCCACGTGGTATCTTTTTTTAAGGTTCGATTCTATGCACGATCTAACTCATTTTGATCTTTAATCATATCGTTTCTTGATTATGTTCTTAAATCGTGCCTAACCGTATCCTTTGAAACTTTGAGGGCGAGATTTTTCTAAGGTCGGTAGATTGGTAAGCCTACTTCCCGATTTTTGAAATTATTTATTTATTTATTTAGCTAGGTTTTAAAGTATATCATAGATGTTTTGAAAGGGAAGGAGTTTTGCTAAAGATTTTTGTAATTACGGAAAAAGACTTTTAAGAATTATAGGTTATTATCAATTATTTCTACGATTTTAATTATAAATATATTTTTATGATATCAAATACTACTTTATATTCCTATGGTGATAAATTATTAGATAAATGTTTACTAAATTAGTTTTTACCTATGCAAATATATTTTAGGAGTTATTTGATAATACTTATTATCTTTTAATTTGTTACTGCTATCAAGTGTTATATTTTTTGTTAAAAGTATTTTTTTAATAGTATTAATAAAATCTAGAACTATTTTAAATCATTATGGATTGATTTTGACTTATTGAATTCAATATTTATTTAAACCTTAGAAAGATTTGATCATCCTAGTCGTTCCCTATTTGGGATTCCCCAACTCCTGTATATAGAGGAGTCTATTTTTCTCCATAATTCTCAATTCCCAAATCAGCAAAATCCTAACCCTAAAATTTTCTTTTCACCTATTTGATCAATATTTTCTTTTCCTGAAATTCTTCTATCTTTTCACCGACCAACCAAGGTCGTCTATCATACTAGTCCTTAAATTTCGAGGACAAAATTTTTCTAAGGTGGGTAGATTTGTAAGCCAACTTCCCAATTTGCAAATCTTTATTTTTCTAACTATTTGTTTTGGTTGAACATCATGATTAGAAATACTTTCTGTTGAAACAATTAAAGATTATTTTGCTATTATTTTTGTATTTCAAAAGACTAATTAAAATTTATAGTTTAAAAATGCTATTTAATTTTCTAAAACAACATATGCTCTCGAATTTTTGGAATTATAGAATATATTATTCAATGTTTCGTTTTTAAAATCGTTGTAGAAGTTTTTCATTTATGTTTAAATAAGATTTTGAATAAAAAAAATGTATATATATATATATATATATATATATATATATATATATATATATATATATAAGAAACCCCCTCTTTTTATTAATCAAGGCTCAAAATGCTGAAGCCTTACACGTATACAAGACGAAAAGTATACCAACAAAAGGAAGACAGGGGAGAGGGGCGATCGCAGCCGCAAAAGCTAAGAGATGTACGGTCGCCCGAAGGCCTGAGTTCTGTGGGAGCAAAGTGAGGTCCTTTTGCAACATTGCCGGTGAATTTCTCGGATAAGCTGTTCGGCAGAGTATTGGTGTCCCTCATATCTCGCTTTGTTGCGGTTTTTCCATATTGCCCATGTAGCGGCCGCTGCAATGATCTGGTGGCCGTGGGACGCGGCTCCCCAATGGGCCAGAAGATCGATAAAGCGCCCGTTTCCTGGAGTGGTGTTGTAGAAGTGATTGAGGGTACTACAGATTTTGTCAGGGAGGCTTCCCTCCCGGAAGATGTGGTCAGTAGTCTCCGTCTGGCGCTCGGTACAGCAATTACAAGCAGACGCCAGGCTAATACCGATGGAGTTAAGGGTATCGTCGGTGGGCAGTTTCTTTGTCATGACTCTCCACAGGAGGAAGGACTATTTCTTTGGGATGCAAGAGTGCCAATATCACGCAATAAATAGTTCTGGACCGTTCCCTTGGAGCGTGAATCTCGCCGAGCGCACAGAGAATTCGCCAGAAGCTGCCGGTGACCACCTCAGCTTGTCAGCGTCGGGCCCAAGGGTAAGTCCGTGCTGACGAATGCTGTCAACTGTTTTGTTGCCTGACCAATCTCGGATCCTGTCCCAATTCTAATCGTTATTGGTGGGGTTCCACAGGTCTTTGATCTTGCTATTTCTAGGGGAATCGGTAATGTTCGGGATAAGGCTGTCTCTGATCCACCTTTCCAGGAAAGGGTTAGCCTCGCCAGTACCCAGAAGTAGTCTGATCGCGGGCTCTGCCAAATCTCTACCTCGTAAAATATGACGCCATGCCACAGAAGATCTGCTGTTAGCTGTGGCCATTGCTGGGTGGGTGTGTTTGAAGTACCTGGCCTTCATAAACTTGATCCACAGGTTTTGGCTAGTACATAATTTCTACCACAGTTTTATCGAGAAAGCTTTGACGATGTGATCGAGTTTGGTGAATCCAAGCCCACCGTTTGCGATCGGAGAGGCCATAGTATCCCAGCTGGCACAATGGTGTTTGTCTTTCCCCTTATTGTGCCCCCAGAAGAAGTTGCAAAAGATCTGCTCAATCGACACGATAACCTTCCTGGTCGGGGAGCAGGCCGCTAGGGTGTGGATAGGGACGGAGTTGAGCACATGTTTGATGAGAATGATTTTTCCTCCCGGGGATAGTGTGGCGTTATGCCATCCTTCGATTTTGTTCCTGATTTTGGTGATCAAGTTCTCGAAGATGCTGGCTTTAGATTTTCCGTACACCAGGGGACACCCGAGATAGTTGAAAGGAGGATGTGCCACCGTAATGGAAGTGAGGTTGGTGAGTCTGGTCGCGTTCTCGATTTTGATGCTGTGGTGGGCGTAGATGACACTCTTGGATAGGTTGATCTTCTGGCCTGAGCATCTGGAATACCGCTCCAGGGTGTTGTGAACCACCTCCATCGATCCGATGTCCCCGGATGAGAAGATGAGTAAATCGTCGGCAAAGGCCAGGTGGGTGATGGTGGGGCATATATATATATATATATATATATATATATATATATATATATATATATATATATATATATATATATATATATATATATATATATATATATATATTGTAAAACTCCTAAATTTCTACTATTATTTTTTTTTAATTTTTGGTACTGATTTAAAATTTTGTATTGTACGTCGCATAGTCGTATTTTACGTCGCGCACGAAATTTTATTTTTCGTAATTGCTCGACGAGTGCGAATATGTGCGAGCGTACATATTTTAGTAAAACATTTTTATTTTTTTTATAGATCAAATAATATATATAATAATTATTTGCATTTTACTTGAAGTTTATTTTATGCAAATATTCCTTGCATATGAATTCATATATAATTCCATTTTCAAAAATCTATTAATATTAAATATTTTAGTAATCAAAAAATATTTAGAAATATTATTATTTTCGAAATTATTATTATTAATATTTTTGGAAAATATATTTCAAAATTATTGTGGCGATTTAAACCTTGATTTGAAATTTTGGATTTATTTAAATAGTTAAGTATTTAAAATTTGATTTATCCTATTCGATTTTTAAACTAAAATTTAATTTGATTTAAATTGGATTTAATTTGAATTTGGATTTGATTATGGATTTAAATAAATAGATGAATTATCTAAATTGGGTTTAAATAAATTCTAATCCTATCTAATTGAGAATTCCCACATCCTATAAATAGGCAAGTACTCCTCCAATATTTTCTTCACAATTACTCCAAATAATTCCACAATCCAAGACACCGTGCATCGTGTCCGTGTTCTCCTTGCCATCCACTATATTGTTACCCAGTACAAATACATAATATCCTGTCCGACAAACCGGACGTTCACCTCGTGTCGAAACACCACCCCGACACGACGATATGAAACCATCCCCGTTAACAACTCCACCACCATCTTCGTCACCGTCACCTCCTACTGCCATCAGAACCACCACCAGCCTACCACCAGCATCCCCGCCACAACTGCTGTTCTCTGGCCACATCCGCCTCCCGTCCCGGCCACCAGTGGCCACCACCGTCACCAACCACCCACACACTATCATCTTCCAGCCTCCGCCGAGGCCAACCCCGGCCGCAGCCAACTCCACCATCCCTCAAACCATAATAGAGACAAGAAATCCTCACCTTATCGCCGGTCTTCCGTGGTCAGCGCGTCGTCGCGGCCCCGATCTCGAGCACCCGTCTCGCCGCACCATGAGCTCCGCCAGCCACGGATCTCGTAGCCGAGCAAAGCCTCGGCGTCGCCTCCGGCCACTCCAACTTCCAGCCGGTGACTTCGGGTTGGTGAGCGCCACGGCCCCGCAGCCGGACGCAACCGCCTACGTCGATCCCGACGATTCTAGCTTTCCGTCGCCATCACAGGGCGCGCCGACCGTCGAGTCCCGGCCACTGTCGCGTGCGTACGTCTCCACCGCTCGAGCAAGCTTCCTCCGTCGGCGAAACCCTCCGCCGCCATCCCCCTATCGTAGCAGCGCCTTGCCGCACCCGCCCCGGGCTCCGCCTCGGCCGCGTTGTAGCACAGTATCTACGTTGGCCGCGCCCTCCGACTCAGAACCCTCCAGCTGTGCCGAACCCTCGCCGCCAGGCCGAGCGCCTGACCGTCGGTGCTCCGCCAGATCCGCGCACGTGGGACCCTCCCATCGCCAGATCCTCGCCGCCGAGGAGTCCCACCGCCCGCCGGAGTTCCCCTGTGCCCTCTACTCCGCCGCGCTGCTCGCGGACGACCACCGGTGCCGCTTGGCCGCGCGCCGCCCTCCGAACCGGTGACCTCCCTCCGCCTTCTTCTCTCCTCCGCACGCCGACTGCCACGCCGACGACACCCTCCGGCGGCCACCTTCTCTGGTACTCTCTCCCGCTCCCTCATCTTCTTTCCTCTCTCTCCCTCTCTGCGAGTAATTGGAAAAAAGGGATTAGGAAATTAAGGTTATTATTATTAAGTATTATTATTAAATTTATTATTATTATTATTATATATCATTGTTACTTTTATTATTATTACTATTATTATTATATATTACTGTTATATATTATTATTATTATTATTAATTATTATTAGTTTTATTATTTATATATTATTATTAATATTAGTTTGTACATATTATTAATTATATTATTAATATTGCTATTATTTTAATTGGACTAATATTTCTATCAAATTTCCACGTAATTTTTAAAACACAAAAATATTTTTTCGAATTATATATACATATGTTTGATCAGTTATACTTGTTGGTCTAAATTATTTAGAAATGTTTTAAATATTTATCTAAAATAGATATCTTAAATTATTAAATTTAGTTTCCACTTTAATTATATTTTACAACTTACTAATAAGATAAAATTTTCAAAATTATTATTTTCAAGTATTTTCATAAATAAATTTTTACAAGTAAACATGTTTTTAAAGTAATGTAAATATTTATTAAGAAATTGTATATTTATCTACCCCACCAATTTCTTCCAATTATCCCCATTACCCATGACTAATTATGTTTTTCCTATTTTCTCGCAAATTCGGACCCTTCACATTGACCATGGCTAATGGGCAAACATGACCTGTCGGATTATCGCACCACACCAGGCGACACATCAGGCAAGACACCTTGCCTTTACTGTTTAATTTCTTGCTCAATATCATGCATGCTTTTTCTTTATGTTGTTCTTTTAAAATTATATATATATGCAAATTATTATATTTTATGCAATTAGCTTAGAGTTAAGGGACCACCGTATGTTTAGTGTATCTCATAAACTATCACGATGTGCCACGGATTGTGTGTGAGCTGCGAGTCACATATAGCTTCGATCTTGCGTATCGACCGTACATCGGCGCATAAAGGCCGTACGTTAGGATGTAACTGCTAATAGATTTTTGTAGAAGACTTGGCAGTTATTAAGGATTAAACAGTGTCGTGGAGGCGACGCATGTGTAGTATCATGGGGAGGAAGGAAGACAGTTATTAGCGTAGGGGCTACATGTTCAGTACACACATAGATTTGGGCCGATAGTGTCTCGGATGAGCGCTACTTACTGCCCCTGGGCCGATAGTTCTCGTATGAGAGCTACTTTCTGCCCATAGTCGATAGTTCCTCTTATGAGCGCTACCTACTACTACTCTCTCTCTATCTATGCTGAACACCTAAGCTCCTGCGTAGAACGTTGTCTTCTCAAAGTATATATCACATAAAATGGTTAGGAACCTTACGCATGTATATTTTCTATTGAGCTCTTACTATTCAGTTATGGCATAATATTATGTGTCTTGTTACGTCCCTCTGAGGACCTGATTTTTCCCCAGGTGTGTGTTTTCGTGATTTCTTGCAGGTGCTCTAGCTAAGGCCATGACTTGCGCTCTATTCCGTCGTGATGATTACTCTTGGATTCGTCACTTTCTCTCGCTTGCTAAATTCTTTCCTTGTATATTTTTCCATATTTAATTTGGTTAGTAGTGGACTTTGTCTCCACCCAACTGTTGTGTACATGACAAACTCAAAGTTGCTTTTATATTATTATTTATCTTTGTGGATGAGATTTAGTGTCTTGGCTTTCTACATTTACAGCTTATGTATATATACGAGTCGTATATTTACTCGTATGTATACAGCTGGCATGATACGTAACTAGTCTCAAGTATTTGGGACTGGGGCGTTACATGTTTTTGTGGTGGCCTATGCAGGTCAAGTTTGCCGTTTCGGTTACATGACTGTACCGAGCGGGCCTGCAATATAGGATTAGAGTCTAGAATCTCATCCACCTACTTGACATTCCTTCTTGACTTCAAATTCCGAACTCTCGTTCGACCTTCTTGATTTGCATCTTGCTTGACACCTTCTACCGTAAATTCTTAGTTTGTGCTTAGTAAGATGACTACACTCGTATATGCTCAAAGGTCAAACACATGGCTAGAAGGATTATATTGACAATTAATATCCATTGAGGTTATATTTGAGTATAAAGGCATATGATCTTAAGGATTAGTTAATTCCAAGTTGGGTAGTAGCATATTTTCGCTTTCAAAGGATAATTGGAATTTTATTACAAGGTGATATACACAAGAGGATAGCTAGTTCGGGAAAACAAAATTTTGATTTATGAATTTTTGAAATGGTGAAATATTTATGATTTATTAGGGATATGAAATCGATCGAAAAATAACTTAAGTTTTTATATTGTGACGCATGATTATAAAGTTTATCTCGAGATTAATTAAGGAGTTTTAATTATGATTTTTAGACAACTAGATAAGACGAAAGTTTAGTTTGAGAGAGCTTGAGGTTTAAAATTGAGTAGTACGATTTATAAGTTTATTTTTGAGTTGAAGAAATTATGGTAAAATTTTGTTTAAATATTTGGAGAATATGAAAGCGACTTTGAATGAAGAATTTAAATTTTAAATTGTGTCATATGATCAATGATTTAAAAAGTTAATTAGAAATTTCGAGTTTAAGGCCTTATATTATGGATATTTAAATTTTGGTAAAAAGCATGTTCATTTTGCGATATACAAGGACTATTTCGAGATTGATTAGAGATTTCAATTAAATTGACAGTCTTAGAATTTGGTACTTGTGGCGGAGTATCTTGAAACTTTTATTGAGAACTTCGAGGAACTTAAAATTTAGATTAGATCATATTGGTAGAGGACCAAGAAGAAAGAAAGGTCACCCTAGTGAGATAGAAGTATTCTACATTAGATTGTCATGCCACCTATGATTATGATATTGCATATACATAAGTATAGTTAGTCATCGACCAAACCGATGAACATATCTTTTGACTTACTCGACCTTCCCTCAATTCTAGATCTTTTGTCATGACCATCTAATTATGTGAAACTTGAGAAATAATTGGATTGTTCCTTGATCATGCCCCATCAAGTGGCTGTCATATCTCTAGAAATGGTATTCCTAACTTATTTTGCCTTGATCTACTAGAATATGAATTATCATTATTTTATACGTTAACTTGGTCATTTACTTTGTGCGTTAATCATTATTTCATGAATTCCCACTTTCTATATTAATTCTTTTGTGTCCTTTACCGTGACTTGGGTATTTGGAGCACAACACTAGACGTTTCCTTCCTACAAATTTCACAAGCAAGACCTACACGAGCCCACCTTCATGTAGGTATATCACGTGCCACTAAAACACGTCTTCTTGTACTCTAATTTCATATTGCGACTTTCAGGTCAAAAAGACTGGACTCTAATCCCTACCGTGAAACCAATATATTCTAAACTATAGATGAGACTCGACCTCGACTCCATTCTTTCGACCCGATATATGATTTTGTTCTACTTAATTCCTTACATGCTTAACATTGTATTTTATCTTGATTGCTTGACCTATCGTCCCATGACACCCTTAGCTTAATTCTTGTAAGTTGGGTAGAATAACTCACTACTTAACAAACTCTTTTTCCTAGTGAACCATATTGATAAGTTCATTTGGACTATAACACTTAGAGGACCCTAACTTATCTAGTCAACCAAACCGACTGCACAGGCCCAAATTTTGGGCGAAACTTAGATTTTATAAGATCTGGGACTAATTGATTTCTTTCATCATTACCCTTTACTTATTATTTTATCTACCTATGATGCTAAAATAGCTTAGTTTTGCAAGCGTATTCTTTATCAAGCTTGATCATGGCATATGTTTAATGTGGGCGCCCACTAATACATTATCTAATCGGAACCAACGTATTATGGTCTGATCAACCATAGTGCACTTGGTTCGCTTTTTGTATATTGTTCAAACGTGGATAGAGACATAACTAAACTTGCACTCTAGAATCCAATCCACGACTGCCTTGACAATTCCTTTGAAATTTTTCGATCGTCTTTGAATCACGTATTCGTATTCGATAACGCCTCCTTCGAACTCTATATTGCTTTCGCCTTCACTTATTTTGGAAGGACGATGGCGTTATACTAGAACCTTCTCTAGCCTTCCTATCGATTATGACCATACCGTATTTTTTTTCTATGACTTAGATCACGATTCCTTACGACATGATTTTGTCGAAACATTGCCATTGTTTATTCCCATCGATACCCCCTTGTGTCTTTTCACCCCTACTAATTCTTATTTCGAGGACAAAATTCTTTTAAGTTGGGTAGGATGTAAAATCCCTAAATTTCTACTATTATTTTTTTAATTTTTGGTACTGATTTAAAATTTTGTATTGTACGTCGCATAGTCGTATTTTACGTCGCGCACGAAATTTTATTTTTCGTAATTGCTCGACGAGTGCGAATATGTGCGAGCGTACATATTTTAGTAAAACATTTTTATTTTTTTTATAGATCAAATAATTTATATAATAATTATTTGTATTTTACTTGAAGTTTGTTTTATGCAAACATTCCTTACATATGAATTCATATATAATTCCATTTTCAAAAATCTATTAATATTAAATATTTTAGTAATCAAAAAGATATTTAAAAATATTATTATTTTCAAAATTATTATTATTAATATTTTTGGAAAATATATTTTAAAATTATTGTGGCGATTTAAACCTTGATTTAAAATTTTGGAATTATTTAAATAGTTAAGTATTTGAAATTTGATTTATCCTATTCGATTTTTAAACTAAAATTTAATTTGATTTAAATTGGATTTAATTTGAATTTGAATTTGATTATGGATTTAAATAAATAGATGAATTATCTAAATTGGGTTTAAATAAATCCTAATCCTATCTAATTGGGAATTCTCACATCCTATAAATAGGCAGATACTCCTCCAATATTTTCTTCACAATTACTCCAAATAATTCCACAACCCAAGACACCGTGCATCGTGTCCGTGTTCCCCTTTCCATCCACTATATTGTTACCCAGTACAAATACATAATATCCTGTCCGACAAACCGGACGTTCACCTCGTGTCGGAACACCACCCCGACACGACGACACGAAACCATCCCCGTTAACAACTCCACCACCATCTTCGTCACCGTCACCTCCTACTGCCATCAGAACCACCACCAGCCTACCACCAGCATCCCCGCCACAACTGCTGTTCTCTGGCCACATCCGCCTCCCGTCCCGGCCACCAATGGCCACCACCGTCACCAACCACCTACACACTATCATCTTTCAGCCTCCGCCGAGGCCAACCCCGGCCGCAGCCAACTCCACCATCCCTCAAACCATAACAGAGACAAGAAATCCTCACCTTGTCGCCGGTGTTCCGTGGTCAACGCGTCGTCGCGGCCCCGATCTCGAGCGCCCGTCTCGCCGCGCCATGAGCTCCGCCAGCCACGGATCTCGTAGCCGAGCACAGCCTCGGCGTCGCCTCCGGCCACTCCGACTTTCAGTCGGTGACTTCGGGTTGGTGAGCGCCACGGCCCCGCAGCCGGACGCAACCGTCTACGCCGATCCCGACAATTCCAGCTTTCTGTCGCCATCACGGGGCGCGTCGGTCGTCGAGTCCCGACCACTGCCGCGTACGTACGTCTCCACCGCTCGAGCAAGCTTCCTCCGTCGGCGAAACCCTCCACCGCCATCCCCCTATCGTAGCAGCGCCTTGCCGCACCCGTCCTAGGCTCCGCCTCGGCCGCGTCGCAGCACAGTATCTACGTTGGCCGCGCCCTCTGACTCAGAACCCTCCAACTGCACCGAACCCTCGCCGCCAGGCCGAGCGCCTGACCGCCGGCGCTCCGCCAGATCTGCACGCGTGGGACCCTCCCATCGCCAGATCCTCGCCGCCGAGGAGTCCCACCGCCCGCCGGAGTTCTCCTCTGCCCTCTACTCTGTCGCGCTGCTCGCGGACAACCACCGGCGCCGCCTGGCCGTGCGCCGCCCTCCGAACCGGTGACCTCCCTCCGTCTTCCTCTCTCCTCCGCACGCCGACCGCCGTGCCGGCGACACCCTCCGGCGGCCACCTTCTCTGGTACTCTCTCTCGCTCCCTCATCTTCTTTCATCTCTCTCCCTCTCTACGAGTAATTGGAAAAAAAGGGATTAGGATATTAAGGTTATTATTATTAAGTATTATTATTATTATAGTTATTATTATTATTATATATCATTGTTACTTTTATTATTATTACTATTATTATTATATATTACTGTTATATATTATTATTATTAATTATTATTAGTTTTATTATTTATATATTATTATTAATATTAGTTTGTACATATTATTAATTACATTATTAATATTGCTATTATTTTAATTGGACAAATATTTCTATCAAATTTCCACATAATTTTTAAAACACAAAAATATTCTTTTCGAATTATATATACATATGTTTGATCAGTTATACTTATTGGTCTAAATTATTTAGAAATATTTTAAATATTTATCTAAAATAGATATCTTAAATTATGAAATTTAGTTTCCACTTTAATCATATTTTACAACTTACTAATAAGATAAAATTTTCAAAATTATTATTTTCAAGTATTTTCATAAATAAATTTTTACAAGTAAACATGTTTTTAAAGTTATGTAAATATTTATTAAGAAATTGTATATTTATCTACCCCACCAATTTCTTCTAATTATCCCCATTACCCATGACTAATTATGTTTTTCCTATTTTCTCGCGAATTCGGGCCCTTCACATTGACCATGGCTAATGGACAAACATGACTTGTCGGATTATCGCACCACACCAGGCGACACATCAGGTAAGACACCTTGCCTTTACTGTTTAATTTCTTGCTCAATATCATGCATGCTTTTTCTTTATGTTGTTCTTTTAAAATTATATATATATTCAAATTATTATATTTTATGCAATTAGCTTAGAGTTAAGGGACCACCGTATGTTTAGTGCATCTCATAAACTGTCACGATGTGCCACGGATTGTGTATGAGCTGCGAGTCGAATATAGCTTCGGTCTTGCGTATCGACCGTACATCGGTGCGTAAAGGCCGTACGTTAGGATGTAACTGCTAATATATTTTTGTAGAAGACTTGGCAGTTATTAAGGATTAAACATTGTCGTGGAGGCGACGCATGTGTAGTATCATGGGGAGGGAGGAAGACAGTTATTAGCGTAGGGGCTACATGTTCAGTACACACATAGATTTGGGCCGATAGTGTCTCGGATGAGCGCTACTTACTGCCCCGGGGCCGATAGTTCTCGTATGAGAGTTACTTTCTGTCCATAGTCGATAGTGCCTCTTATGAGCGCTACCTACTCCTACTCTCTCTCCATCTATGCTGAACACCTAAGCTCCTGCGTAGAACGTTGTCTTCTCAAAGTATATATCACATAAAATGGTTAGGAACCTTACGCATGTATATTTTCTATTGAGCTCTTACTATTCAGTTATGGCATAATATTATGTGTTTTGTTACGTCCCTCTGAGGACCTGGTTTTTCCCCAGGTGTGTATTTTCGTGATTTCTTGCAGGTGCTCTAGCTAAGGCCATGACTTGCGCTCTATTCCGTCGTGATGATTACTCTTGGATTCGTCACTTGCTCTCGCTTGCTAAATTCTTTCCTTGTATATTTTTCCATATTTAATTTGGTTGGTAGTAGACTTTGTCTCCACCCAACTGTTGTGTACATGACAAACTCAAAGTTGCTTTTATATTATTATTTATCTTTATGGATGAGATTTAGTGTCTTGGCTTTCTACATTTACAGCTTATGTATATATACGAGTCGTATATTTACTCGTATGTATACAGCTGGCATGATACGTAACTAGTCTCAAGTATTTGGGACTGGGGCGTTACATATATATATATATATATATATTTGAAATTATCTTGATGCTATCGTTATATTCAAATTACTAGGATGACTTATTATTAAAATAAGATTTGAGTTATAATAATACGTTTTAAATTATTTTGGCAGAAACTAATAATTTTAATTCTACTTTGTTATCTTTTGTTCAATGCTTCCTATTTAATTGTCTATTCTATTTAAATTCGAGGACGAATTTATTTCTAAGGTGGATAGATTTGTAACCCCTCTTTCCGAAATTTGAAATATATTTTATTATTATTTATTTGCCTTAAATAGTATTTTTTGGAAGTTTATAAATATTTTAATTAAATAGTTATTATGATAGAAGGCTTTAGTCATGGTTAAGATTTGGAGTACAAGATGACTAGGAATTATGGCACGAAGTGTCACGGCCCGCACCCTAGAGTAAGGGCACGAGACGTGGGTACGTCCAGCCTACGCCGCAGTATCGGTGGTAGAACGCTGTCCTAAGTCACAACATCTAACAATATAATGCTAAGCAGTTTATACTCCCCGAATGGGGGTGACATAGCAGAATGTAAACTCAATCACAACTAAGGAAGAAGAAGCACGATATGATATAGAACTCAAAGAAATACAGATGATCAGAAGAGTCTAAGTGTCTAAGATAACATCTCAGCAAACATCCAGAATACAAAGTCTCAACTGCTGAATATGAAAGAATATATACAATCCAGATCTCAAATGACAGACATAGTAAAACCTAGACTAGTCCCAGACAACATAAGTAAGATAAAGCCTAATTAAACTAGTCTAGGCAGTAGGGGTAATGTCATCGGCTAAAACTGGGTCCTCCTGAGAGTCCAGCTCACAAGTGTCGTCTAGGGCTGTCCCATAGAAGGTGTCAACACCAGCCTCATCCTCGTCCTCTGTAAACATTCAACGGTGCCCAATCAGGACGGAGCGAGCACAATACATCTCAACAGTTCATAGTAGGTTAGAAAATATAATCATGCAGTAAAGTAAGATACAAGAAACTGAAAAGTATAGAATGTAAACAGAAAGAGAACTGTAATAGAAATATCTACTATAAGTAGAGAACTAACAGTGGCTAGTGAGTCAGAGTACAATATAAACATGTGAATGGCATAGGAGATTCTGATACTACACTACAGAAAAGATTCTGATGCTACACTACTTGGATATTATTCACATGTCTACTTCTACCCCCGTACCCCCAATCAATACACAAGGATCCAGCCAGGTTATGTTATGATTCCATGCAATGGCCCACAAGGGGTGATACATGGTAGGCCCAAAAATAGGTAATTCTAGGAATGCCCATAAATGGGAGATTCAAGGAAGACTCTGTGATCATGAGAGTACATGTCACAAGTGATCAATGAACCATGAAGCATAGTGATACACCATGTAAGTGAAACGCACAAAACATGTAGTATCCGATGCTCCCTGAGGGGATAACATCTCAAGAAGGGATCCATATAGTACTAATCCGTGTGACCAACGTGACAGTATCAAGTAAAGTAATTTAAAGCAGGAGAATAATTCTAAACATGATATGAAATAATCAAAGAATGTACTCGCCTGCTATCTGAATGTTCAAGAGAAATGTACTGTCCGAGGAGAGGTGTCTGGCTCCTAATCAGAACAGTACAAGTCACAACCAGTCTAAAATGATAACAAGATGAAATTTAATGCATTCTAAATGAATCTAGGTCAATCTAGGCCAAAGTCAACTCTTGGTCAACTCTGGTCAACTCTAAAAGTCAAACTAGGTCAACTATGGTCAAACTAGGTCTAACAAGTCTAATTTAGGTCAAACAAGTTATTCTAGGTCTAAACAAGCCCACAAGACCATACAAGCCTAAACCAAGCCTATCTAGTCTATATTAGTCTAATCAAGGCTAAACTAGCCTATACTAGTCTACCAAGCAACATCACTAAGCCTCAAGCAACCCACATTGCACATACCATATATATACATACATTCATGGATACATACATACACATATACTCTATATATATACATTCATGTTTATATTGCATTATAGCATTTCATCATGCATTCAAGTCATTCATATATGCCTATACATACATGCATACATGCATAAACACATAGATGCATATTTACATACTATTCACAAGTATCTATACTAGGTACATACATACATATACTACATATATAGATATACATATATTACATATATACATGCATATATATACATAGGTATATAGAGATATAGAGAGGAATAGAAAGAGAGTAAAAAGAGTGTCAAAGTGTCACATGTGTGTACATAGAGTGATATAAGGGGGCAATCCAATTCTGGACAGTTGGTATGTGTGTGTGTACAGTGCAGAATTCTGGAACCAGAATGGGTGTATGTGTGGTGTGATAGTATGAGGGAAATGTGAGGGAAACTGGAATCAAATGTGTGTGTTCGTGTGTAATGAAAATCAGAAATGTGTGTGTAAGAGGGAGAGTGTCATAGTTAACTGTGTGTGTGTGTGTGTGCTAACTGCTATGAGAATAGTGTGGGTGTTCAGTAAAACAGGGAACCAAATATTATATTCTCAGTTCCAAAACAGTCAACCTAAACTCAGCATTCAGTCCACTCTATCAAACCCAAAACATATCCAATCAATCACCATAATTTCTCCAAATTTGACATACGGGTAGATTAATCATAGGAAAACTATATTAGGATATAAAACATATAAGTAGAAGCATTAAATTGGGTTAATCAGTTGGCAAATTTCGTTTTTAAAATCTGGAAATTAACAGAAATAGGACTGATAATTTAGGTTTCAGAAATCACTAGGTAAATGAGAATTAGAGCATCAAATTGAATTAATACAACAATTTATTGGTTGGTAATTATTTGTGTACAAGTGTTTGTGTCAGAGAGAGAGAGAGAGATTCGTGTCCACAAAAGTGGACACGAAGTGTCCAAGCAGCAAGTGATACTCACAATTATTAACTAACAGAGTAGTCTCGTACGGGCAGGACACGGAGTCGTACAGGCAGGACACAACTCAATGAGCCTCGCACTCGTGTCCCAACAATCGCCACGTGTAGGGCTACAACCCTAGGGCCCTGAATCGAGTCCACCCCGTGTCCAAAGTGGACACGAGAGCCGTGTCAGAGAGCTCTGAACGTGCGGTGTGTGCCAGTGCAAAATCAGTGCACGAGCTCGTGCTCGCTCGACACGACACGAGGACACATGAGACTTGGGGAGGGCCTTGTCAGACACTGCCCCCACCCATGTGTCAAGTGGTTCGTGTCGAGTCGCCATGTTCAAGGAGAAATTCATCCCGAGTAGCAGGGCAGCTCGTGCGGTAACCAACCCACGTGTTCGTGCCCAATTTCTGACACGACACGACTCTAAAATCGGCTCAGTCGAATAGAAAACCATAAGCAACAATCAACCCTAGAATCCTATTCAATTACTTTCCTAAAAACAGATCGAAATCCCTTTTGGGGCATTTCATCAAACACTAGGTATATTGGACTGATACGTGTCCATCTAGGACACGAAATGGACACGAAATGCCACGAAAAGCTAGGATTAGCTAGGGAACACCTAGATCTAGGTTAATATGCAAAAATAATAGCATCTATAATAGAGTTTTAGGGATTTACCTATAGGTGTCAAAACTCCTCAAAAGCTCCAAAAAGGGGGTGTCTTCTTGCTTCCCAAACTTCACCAAATTGTTAACAAACTGAGATTTATTACACACACAGCAAGAATACCTTAATTAGAACCTATTGCAATTAGTTTGAGGGAAAAAGGAATTAAATTGGATTTTCTATGAATTTCTAAAGATAGAGCATACCTCTCTTTCCAAATGTGAACTTTTCTAAAGGAGGCTAACCTAATGGAAGAGATTACTTATAGGGGGAATCCCTAGGTAGGCTGGCCGGCCATGCTAGGGTTAGGGTTAGGTTTACATGGTGTTGGGCTTGGGCTTCTATGGGCTAAGTTGCTAATTAATGGTTTCAAAACCATAAGTCATGGCTTATGACTAAAAGCCTCTTTATTCTAACTTAAATTCTAAATGGCCTATTAGGAATTAACTTAATGTTAGGTTAGGGTCACATAACCTAATCAAGTCACTATAACTAGGGTTAGCTTCTAGGGTGGGCTCCAAAGTCAATACTAATCAAAGTCTAGAACATCACTCAAATAAATTATACTAAAAATCACATAAATTCTAATAAATCTCAATAATTCACAATAATTCCAAATAAATCCCAAAAATTCAAAAATGACCAAAATACCCTCCTGGAGAATGATGCCTCTATGCGACGCGAACCAAAGGTATCACCTGGTTCCTCAGTACCTTCTTCCGTCGATCCAGAATCTCCACTGGCTGCTCTGGATATCTGAGAGAAGGCCCAACCTCAATCTTTGAATGATCGAGCACATGGCTAGGATCAGCCACATACCGTCTCAACTGTGATACATGGAATACGTTGTGGACCCCCACTAGTGCAGGTGGCAAGTCTAGCCTGTATGCCACGTCGTCGACTCTCCCGCTGATAACTAAAGGGCCGATGAAGCGCGAGCTAAGCTTTCCACCTCCACCAAAACGTATCGTACCATAAGTCGGAGATATCCTCAAGAAAACCTGATCTCCAACCTAATCACAAGCAAGGTCTCAATTTAATTATGATAAACAAACATGATCAATAAAACACAAACAAACAACCTAAATCTAATCCTACTCTAATCTGTACCTCAAACTCCAACGGCCTCCGGTGGCTATCGGCCCAGTGCCGATGTCTGTCCTACGCCACGCGAAGTCTGTCCCTGATGAGCTTTATCTTCTCGACTGCATCAACAACCATCTCTGGTCCCAGTAAAGCTCGCTCACCAATATCATCCCAAGATAAGGGTGTACGACACCGACGCCCGTACAGAGCCTCGAAAGGTGACATCTCAATGCTGGCCTGAAAACTGTTATTGTAAGCAAACTCCACCAAATGTAGATGATCCTCCCAGGAACCTCCAAAGTCCAGGACGTACGTTCGCAGCATATCCTCAAGCGTCTGAATAGTCCTCTCTGACTGTCCGTCCGTCTGGAGGTGGTATGCAGTACTAAACTTGAGCTGAGTGCCCAAACTAGTCTGTAGATCCTCCAGAAATGGGAAGTAAAGCGACTATCCTGATCCGAGACGATGCTGACCGGAACCCCGAGAATCCTGACTATCTACCGCATGTACATCTCCGTAAGCCTCTCTGTAGACGTACCCACCTTGAATGGCAAGAAGTGGGCCGATTTGGTCAATCTGTCAACAATGACCCAAATTGCGTCTTTCCTTCCTGGTGTACGCGGCAACCCAGATACAAAATCCATAGTAATATGCTCCCACTTCCACTCGGGAATGGGCAGCGGCTGCAATAATCTACCGAGCCTCTGCGTCTCCGCCTTGACCTGCTGACAGACCAAGCATCTAGCTACGAAGCAAGCTACCTTCCACTTCATTCCGTACCACCAAACATGCTCCTTCAGATCTCGGTACATCTTGTTGGCACCAGGATGTATAGAGTACTGAGATCTGTGGGCCTCCTGTATAACCTGCTCCCTGAGATCTCCACTGGACACACATAACCTGGAACCGTACCGCAAGGCACCATCCTCTGTAAGAGAAAACTCGCCATCCAGCAATCCTGCTCGAACCTGCTCTCGGAGACACCACAGAGCAACATCCTCAAACTGTGTCGACTTGATCCTCTCCACCAAGTCTGACTGAATCTGCAGGCCCCACATCTGCATCTGCACTCTGGGCACAATCACCTCAATCTCCAGGCTCTCCAAATCAGCAAGCAAATGACGGTCCATAGTCAAACACATGGCTGTCGGATACCTACTCAAGGCATCGACAACTACGTTGGCCTTCCCTGGATGATACTGAAATGATATGTCAAAGTCCTTCATCAACTCTAGCCATCTGCGCTGCCTCATGTTGAGCTCTTTCTGTGTAAACACATACTTTAAGCTCTTGTGATCTGTAAAAATCTCTACCCTCTCTCCATACAGATAGTGCTTCCACAACTTCAGAGCAAATATCGCTGCTACCAGCTCCAGGTCGTGGGTAGGGTAGTTCTTCTCATGGAGACGTAATTGCCTGGAAGCATAGGCAATCACCTTCCCATGCTGCTGTAAGACACAACCCAGCCCCTTCCCTGAAGCATCACTATAGATAGTGAATCCCCCTGATCCTGAAGGCAATGCCAGAATCGAAGCTGTCGTAAGCCGCTTCTTCAACTCATCAAAATCTGCCTGACACTCCTCTGACCAAACATACTCAGCATCCTTCCGGGTCAACCGAGTCAACGGCTCTGCAACCCGGGAGAAATCCTGCACAAATCTCCTATAATATCCTGCCAGCCCCAAGAAATTGTAGATCTTTGCCACTGAAGTCGGCGCTGCCCATGCCTCAACTGCTACGATCTTCTTGGGGTCAACTGAGATCCCATCTCTAGTCACCACATGCCCTAAAAAGTCAGCCCGGTCTAAGAAGAACTCACACTTGGAGAGCTTCCCATAAAGCTGTTCCTTCCCGAGAGTCTCTAGCACTATCCTCAAATGCTCCTCGTGCTCCTCCTCAGTCTTGAAATATACCAAGATATCGTCGATGAACACCACCACAAACTGATCCAGGTACTGGTGGAACACCTTGTTCATTAGGTTCATAAACACTGCTGGTGCATTGGTTAGCCCAAACGGCATAACCAAAAACTCAAACTGCCCGTACCGCGTCCTGAAAGCGGTCTTAGGAATATCCTCCCGCTTCACCTTCACCTGGTGATATCCTGACCTCATATTAATCTTGGAAAAATACCCGAGCTCCGCTCAACTGGTCAAAAAGATCTTCGATCCGTGGCAGTGGGTATCTGTTCTTGATCGTGAGGTTGTTGAGTACCCTGTAGTCAATACACATTCGTACTGACCCATCTTTCTTTGGCACAAACAATACTGGTGCACCCCATGGCGACGAACTCGAACGGATGAAGCCCTTGTCCTGCAGCTTATCCACCTGCTTCTTCAGCTCCACCAACTCACTGTTGTTCACTCGATAGACATGCTGAGAGATGGGTTCTGCTCCTGGAACCAAGTCTATCGAGAACTTAATGTCTCTGTCTGGTGGCAATCCAGGCAACTCCTCTGGAAAAACATCCATATACTCTGCTATCAAGGGGTGTGGAATCGTCTGCTCCTCAACCGAGACTCCGCAGAAAACTCTGCTGCTCTGCTCCGCCTGACATCTGGAGTACTCGAACTCTGTCTCCCTCGGCACTCTGAACAAAACTCTACCCCCTCTGCAATCAATACTGGCATGGTGCCTGCTCAACCAATCCATACTGAGTACTATATGGTAGTTCGGCAATGGCATTACGAGCATGCTCACCTCCAACTCACGGCCTCCTAAAATAATACTTCGACCCTTACAAACCACACTCACGAGGATAATGCCACCCCCGGTCGTGATCTTGTAAGTCCAAGACAACGATTTAGCTATGATACCGTGTCTAATCATAAATGATACTGATATAAAACTGTGCGAAGCACCGGAATCGAATAACGCAAAAGCTGGACTGGAGTCGAGAAGAACCGAACCTGCGATCAGCTCTCCTATCACCTCTGTGTCCCCGACTGCCATGGCGAAAGCTCGCCCCTGCTGTCCTCCTCTGGCCTGCTGCTGGTGCTGAACGAACCTCTGTTGCTGTGTCAGCAGGGCTGGTCCCCTCTGCTGGCCTGCTGGAGCTCTGACTGCTGCTCCCTGAGCTGCTCGTCCTATGCGGCATTCCCTCATCTGGTGGTCTGCTGAACCACACACTAGGCAATGGCCCAGCCTCTTCTGGTACTCATTGAAGACATGCCCGGGCTTCTTGTAATAAGCACAAGTGATAACCTGTCTCTGGCCCTGCTAGTGCTGTCTCAGCTGCTGCTGCTGTCTCTGCTGGAACGACTGCGATTGGAACTGCCTCGGCTGCTGGTGCTGAAAGTGAGGCCTCTTGGCCTGGCCTCCGCTGCTGCTGTCCCCAATAGGGTCTCGCCCCCTCTTGAGCCTCAGCTCAAGATCATCCTCAGCCAATAAAGCTCCCGTCAAAATCTCTTCGAAAGTGGCATCCCTGTTGCCCTTGGTCAAGGACTTGACTTCCTTGACCAGACCCTTCCGGAACCTCTGGGCCTTCACCGTCTCGCTCAAGCCCTCTACGAATCTGCCGAGGCGGCCGAACTCCCCAGCGTACTCCTCTACTGACAGGCTCCCCTGAACTAAGCTCTCGAACTGCGACTCCAAGGCTCGGAGCGCTGAATCTGGAAAGAACTTCTTCTTGAAGAAGCCCTTGAACTCCTCCCAGGTCTGTCCAGCTACCCCTATCATAGGGTCTGACTGATACCAGGTGCGAGCAAGATCTCGCATCCGGCTAGCTGCTGCCTCTATCTGGAGATCTGCTGGTATCCGGGCCAGGCGGAAGATCTCCTCTATATGCTCGATCCACTCGTCATTATATAAAATCCCCTCTGTCCCCAGGAAGTCTCTGGGGCTCATCTTCTGGAACTGCTCTATCCCAGGTGTCCTCGGCTGTCGGACTGCTGGTCGAGCTGCGACTGTCGTAATAGCCAACTCCATGCTCCTAGCCTGCCGGGTCTGCTGCACCTCTATAAACTGCTGAAAGTAGGCGAACATCTGTGCCGTATCCACGTATCCTGTAGGCGACGACTGCTGGAAAGGCACCTCTGGGATGACTGGGTCCTACCTCCGAGCTGGTGGAGGCATACCCCCTGCTGCTGCTGTTGAGATCCCAATACGAGCAGAGGTGGCAGGAGCTGCAGTCTCCTGACCCTGCTGAACTGTCTGAAAGGTAGCAGTCCCCTCTACAGTATCCCCATGAATGGTACGGTGTGACCGCATTTCCACCATCCTGAAGACGGATCAAACAAGAGTATCAATTGCTGAGAAAGAAGCGATATAACAAAGGCGGACAGTTAAAATTCAAAAGAATCAATTGATAGTAAGGATTTAGATGGTAGAAATAGAGTTTTTCCTAATGTGATTGAGTACCTTGAAAACTAATGTCCTATATCCTACTGCAGGCTATAGTGATACTCTGTTTCGAATACCACTACACTTCTAGTCTAGACCTGTATGAGCCACCACTAAAAATGTGTCACGACCCGCACCCTAGAGTAAGGGCACGAGATGTGGGTACGTCCAGCCTACGCCGCAGTGCCGGCAGTAGAACGCTGTCCTAGGTCACAACATCTAACAATATAATGCTAAGCAGTTTATACTCCTCGAATGGGGGTGACATAGCATAATCTAAACTCAATCACAACTAAGGAAGAAGAAGCACGATATGATATAGAACTCAAAGAAATACAGATGATCAGAAGAGTAAGTGTCTAAGATAACATCTTAGCAAACATCCAGAATACAAAGTCTCAACTGCTGAATATGAAAGAATATATACAATTCAGATCTCAAATGACAGACATAGTAAAACCTAGACTAGTCCCAGACAACATAAGTAAGATAAAGCCTAATTAAACTAGTCTAGGCAGTAGGGGTAATGTCATCGGCTAGAACTGGGTCCTCCTGAGAGTCCAGCTCACAAGTGTCGTCTAGGGCTGTCCCATAGAAGGTGTCAACACCAGCCTCATCCTCGTCCTCTGTAAACATTCAACGGTGCCCAATCAGGACGGAGCGAGCATAATACATCTCAACAGTTCATAGCAGGTTAGAAAATATAATCATGCAGTAAAGTAAGATATAAGAAACTGAAGAAGTACAGAATGTAAACAGAGAGAGAACTGTAATAGAAATATCTACTATAAATAGAGAACTAACAGTGGCTAGTGAGTCAGAGTACAATATAAATATGTGAATGGCATAGGAGATTCTGATACTACACTACAGAAAAGATTCTGATGCTATACTACTTGGATATTATTCACATGTCTACTTCTACTCCCCCGTACCCCCAATCAATACACAAGGATCCAGCCAGGTTATGTTATGATTCCATGCAATGGCCCACAAGGGGTGATATATGGTAGGCCCAAAAATGGATGATTCTAGGAATACCCATAAATGGGAGATTCAAGGAAGACTCTGTGATCATGAGAGTACATGTCACAAGTGATCAATGAACCATGAAGCATAGTGATACATCATGTAAGTGAAACGCACATAACATATAGTATTCGATGCTCCCTGAGGGGATAACATCTCAAGAAGGGATCCATATAGTACTAATCCGTGTGACCAACATGATAGTATCAAGTAAAGTAATTTAAAACAGGAGAATAATTCTAAACATGATATGAAATGATCAGAGAATGTACTCGCCTGCTATCTGAATGTCCGAGAGAAATGTACTGTCCGAGGAGAGGTATCTGGCTCCTAATCAGAATAGCACAAGTCACAACCAGTCTAAAATGATAACAAGATGCAATTTAATGCATTCTAAATGAATCTAGGTCAATCTAGGCCAAAATTAACTCTTGGTCAACTCTGGTCAACTCTAAAAGTCAAACTAGGTCAACTATGGTCAAACTAGGTCTAACAAGTCTAATTTAGGTCAAACAAGTTATTCTAGGTCTAAACAAGCCCACAAGACCATACAAGCCTAAACCAAGCTTATCTAGTCTATATTAGTCTAATCAAGGCTAAACTAGCCTATACTAGTCTACCAAGCAACATCACTAAGCCTCAAGCAACCCATATTGCACATACCATATATATACATACACTCATGGATACATACATACACATATACTCTATATATATACATTCATGTTTATATTGCATTCTAGCATTTCATCATGCATTCAAGTCATTCATATATGCCTATACATGCATGCATACATGCATAAACACATAGATACATATTTACATACTATTCGTAAGTATCTATACTAGGTACATACATATACTACATATATAGATATACATATATTCCATATATATACATGCATATATATACATAGGTATATAGAGATATAGAGAGGAATAGAAAGAGAGTAAAAAGAGTGTCAAAGTGTCACATGTGTGTACATAGAGTGATATGAGGGGGCAATCCAATTCTGGACAGTTGGGGTGTGTGTGTGTACAGTAAAGAATTCTGGAACCAGAATGGGTGTATGTGTGGTGTGATAGTGTGAGGGGATTGTGAGGGAAAACTGGAATCAAATGTGTGTGTTTGTGTGTAATAAAAATCAAAAATGTGTGTAAGAGGGAGAGTGTCATAGTTAATTGTGTGTGTGTGTGTGTGTGCTAACTGTTATGAGAATAGTGTGGGTGTTCAGTAAAACAGGAAACCAAATATTGTATTCTCAGTTCCAAAATAGTCAACCCAAACTCAGCATTCGGTCCACTCTATCAAACCCAAAACATATCCAATCAATCACCATAATTTCCCCAAATTTGACATACGAGTAGATTAATCATAGAAGAACTATATTAGGATATAAAACATATAAGTAGAAGCATTAAATTGGATTAATCAGTTGGCAAATTTTGTTTTTAAAATCTGGAAATTAACTGAAATAGGACTGATACTTTAGGTTTCAGAAATCACTAGGTAAATGAGAATTAGAGCATCAAATTGAATTAATACAATAATTTATTGGTTGGTGATTATTTGTGTACAAGTGTTTGTGTCAGAGAGAGAGATTCGTGTCCACAAAAGTGGACACGAAGTGTCCAAGCAGCAAGTGACACTCACAATTATTAACTAACAGAGCAGTCTCGTGCGGGCAGGACACGGAGTCGTGCAGGCAGGACACGACTCAATGAGCCTCGCACTCGTATCCCAGCAATCGCCACATGTAGGGCTACAACCCTAGGGCCCTGAATCGAGTCCACCCCGTGTCCACAGTGGACACGAGAGCCGTGTCAGTGAGCTCTGAACGTGCGATGCGTGCCAGTACAAAATTAGTGTACGAGCTCGTGCTTGCTCGACACGACACGGGGACACATGAGACTTGGGAAGGGCCTTGTCAGACACTGCCCCCGCCCACGTGTCAAGTGGTTCGTGTCGAGTCGTCGTGTCCAAGGAGAAATTTACCTCGAGTAGCAGGACAGCTCGTGCGGTGACCAACCCGCGTGTTCGTTTCCAATTTCTGACACGACACGACTCTAAAATCGGCTCAGTCGAATGGAAAACCATAAGCAACAATCAACCCTAGAATCTTATTCAATTACTTTCCTAAAAATAGATCGAAATCCCCTTTGGGACATTTCATCAAACACTAGGTATATTAGACTGATACGTGTCCACCTAGGATACGAAATGGACACGAAATGCTACGAAAATCTATGGTTAGCTAGGGGACACCTAGATCTAGGTTAATATGCAAAAATAACAGCATCTATAATAGAGTTTTAGGGATTTACCTATAGGTGTCAAAACTCCTCAAAAGCTCCAAAAAGGGGGTGTCTCCTTGCTTCCCAAACTTTACCAAATTATTAACAAACTGAGATTTATTACACACACAGCAAGAATACCTAAATTAGAACCTATTGCAATTAGTTTGAGGGAAAAAAGAATTAAATTGGATTTTCTATGAATTTCTAAAGATGGAGCTTACCTCTCTTTCCAAATATGAACTTTCTAAAGGAGGCTAACCTAATGGAAGAGATTACTTATAGGGGGGAATCCCTAGGTGGGCTGGCCGGCCATGCTAGGGTTAGGGTTAGGTTTACATGGTGTTGGGCTTGGGCTTCTATGGGCTAAGTTGCTAATTAATGGTTTCAAAACCATAAGTCATGGCTTATGACTAAAAGCCTCTCTATTCTAACTTAAATTCTAAATGGCCTATTAGGAATTAACTTAATGTTAGGTTAGGGTCACATGACCTAATCAAGTCACTATAACTAGGGTTAGCTTCTAGGGTGGGCTCCAAAGTCAACACTAGTCAAAGTCTAGAACATCACTCAAATAAATTATACTAAAAATCACATAAATTCTAATAAATCTCAATAATTCACAATAATTCCAAATAAATCCCAAAAATTCAAAAATGACCAAAATACCCTCATACTAGAATGTGGTTGTGACACGAAGGGTGTAGTCGAGTGCTTTGAATAGTATTTTAGCCAAGATAGAGAAGGTCGAGCCATAAATGTGTTCTAACTAGGAAAACTAACTAAGTTGTGACTTGACCCCTATAAAAGATTTAATTTTTTATTTATTAAGATATTAACTTTTTTAGGAGACCCGGTTGTGTTAAACTGGTCAAATTAGACCCAAACTGAACCCAAGCCCATGTAGGCACGTAGTGAGGCCAAAGATGCCATGAAGACATACTTTATGTATATGCAAATATTTTATATTTTATCTAGGGATTGACAAATATTTTCTAAATATTTTTTATAACGTACAATATCGACATTATTGATATTATATGGCAATTTAGAACATTTGCACAATTTTCTGTGGACCTATTTAGAGTAGGAGTATAATGCGTTCAACCTAAAATATACGTATTATAGGTTTCCCTTAAATTGTTATCATTATTATTGTTATTAATATTGTTATTAGAATTATAAAAAATACCACTGGGTATATCTTAGATTACTTTTTTATAATTAATCCTTGTATTTCGCTATTAGGTGTAAATATTTTATATGAACCCTAGGTTACTATTTTAGAATAGTAATTGTATTTTTATACTTATAAATATTATTCTAATACTTATCATTCATATAAGTTTTTTATATATATATAAACATATATTCATATATATAAAAGAAAAGAAAAAAAAAGGGAAGAGAGAGAGTTGAATATCTCACGAGATTATGGGAAACTCACGAGATATTGAAAGCACCCCCCCTGTACAGCCTTTACCTAGACCCGACCCCCTATATATATATATATATATATATATATATATATATATATATATATATATATATATATATATATATATATATATATATATATTGTTTTCCATGAAATATAAAAGAGCAGAACAATTATCTGAGGACTATACTTTTACTTCACGTTACAAACTCGCTTGTACAAAGAAAGCCAAGGGACGAAAACCTAGGTACAGTAGTCTAAGTACAATTATTTATTTTAGATTCTGGGGGGTGACGATAGAGGCTCGGGAAAGCGACGACAGCTCTGCCGTACTCCTTGGACGATCGGTACGCAGCCTTGACTCCAGAAGATTGCTTGGCGTTGAAGAAATGCTCTCTTTGCTCTCTCTCTGCTTTTTCTCTCCAAGTATTCTGGTGCTCTCTCTGATCTCAAAAAGAGGTCCTTTTTGCAAGGGAATGACACCTTGCTATTTATAAGGAGGGAATGAAATCATTAGGGTTTGTAATGATTGCCCCTTACAGTGGCGGCGGCCTGTTGATTGATCAATCTGGGCCATTAATCTTGAGTGTGATAAATCTGGGCCATTTAGTGTAGATTACACCAAATCCTATCAGTAATTAATGCTGATTGGAATAAATCTCCATGATGATGATTTGATGATGTCTGCGAATCTGAATGAATAAATTTAATTCATTCTCCTGCCACATGTCCCAGATTATTGGGATTTGACCCAATCTTTGATTGCAGTAAATCTGGGAAATTGATTGGCTTTATGACACGCGTCCTGGGAGTCACTGAGCCGCATAAGGATTGGGCCGCATAAAGTTTGAGCCACATAAGCCTGGCCACGTGTCAGGGCAGCTTGGGGAGTGGCCCCCGAGTCTTTGAACCACATGATAATCCGGACCATATAACGGGTAATGAGCTGCATGAAGATGATCCTTGTGAGCCGCATAGGGCTGTTTCGATCTGGGCCACATAGGGCAACTTCGGCCTGAGCCGCATAGGGAGTCTCCGTTCGAGCCGCATATGACTGTCCACGTGTCTAGGCTGCATGGCATTTTCTGGATCTCGGGGAGTTGTGCCAGAGATTTTCTGTGATTTTCTAGGATTATGTCATTATGACAGAGTCATAATTGCCTCCTTATGTCAGACTTGTCGTTTCGTCAGAGCGGCCAGCCGTCAAAGCAATTAATGCAGTATAGGGCGGAGGGGAGAACTGTTTGCAAGCCATGTGTCTTCTTTTTTGAGCCGCATGGAACGTCTTGAGCCGCATATTCCCTTGTGCCGCATGAATCGTTGAGCCGCATGGGCTATCTGAGCCGCATGGGGTACCCTGGCCGCATGGATCTTTCTTCATTATTTTTCTATGCTTCTACAAGACCCCCTTCAAAGTTTTCAATTTACAAAATTGAAATACTTTGAATAAGAATCATGGCTGTGTGCAAGCCCTTCTAGCCGCATATGAGGTCCTAGCCGCATAGATGTCTTGGCCGCATGGAAATTTCAGCCGCATGAACTTTCGAGCCGCAGAGTTGTTTCAGCCGTATGGATGGCTTAGCCGCAGAGACTTTTGAACCGCAGGGATGTCTCAGCCGTATAGTTCTTTGCCACGTCATTATGTCATGCGTGCAAATCTTTTTGGGGCAGAATCCCAAGAGTTTCTGATCTTTAATTAGCTAGTTTGTCTCGATAGCCGAAGAGTCGACTACGTTGTACGAGGCGTCGGTCTGTGGTCCTCCTTTCTCTATAAATAGAAGGGTGTTTGGGGGGACTTCTCTCTTAGACTCTTCTTGACTAAGATTTCTGTCTTGTTTTTTTCTTCTGACCGACAGACAACGATGGCACCTAGGGCTTCCAAGGCGGTGAAGAAGGCTGTGGCGAAGAGTAGAAAATCGGCTTCGTCTTCGACTGCCGCACCCCCCGTTCGTCTTGACGTTCATGTTGCCATCGAAGGTAAGGACTGTGTAGAAGATTGGGTACTTTAAAACCCTAACAGAGGCTGCTCTGCTGCATGCTTCGTGCACAATCATTTGATGTGAGCTTTTCAAATTACATGGTCCGCATACACGTTCCATGAGCCGCATAGGGGTATATTCCATGTCCGAGCCGCATAAAAGTTGTCTTACACGGGCCGCATGAACATCTCTGAATATCCTCTGACTGTTTTCATCATTCATCATCATTTTTTCCCTTTTTGGTTCTTGTTATGTCTCCACCGAATGCTGAGATTGCAGTGACAGAGGAGCCGCCGCCTCCTGTCATCAATCAGGGGCCTCCCTCTGTTAAGGAGGAGGCGATGAAAGAAGAACCGGCGCCTGAGAGGGACGACATCCGCTCCACTATCGAGACTGCTGAGGGTGGTAGCGCTGGGAATTCTGATTCTCCTATTCTGGACGAGGATCTTCTTCAATTGCATCCTTCATATGTAAGGTGGTTGAGGGAGTGGTGTACGCGCTTCTGCAACTAGGGTTTAGAGGTTTCTCGTAAATGTCTGTCTGTAGTCTTTGCTTTGTTTCGCTTTTCTTCTTGTCTGCATGAAGAACTTTCTTGTAATCGTGTGGATATAACCGATTTCTGAATGAATGGAATATATTTGTTTCACTCTTTTGCTTTGTAATAATCATTTTATTGGGATATTTTGCATGGACCCATTGCCCCTAACGTACCCTGGTTTTGGATACGGGCAACAAGTTAAAGGAAACGAACATACTTACTCAGAGGTCCTAAGGACATGGTGAGCATGAGAATTTCTTTGACGGGGCCTTCCTGCTCAGAGGTAATGAAGACATGGCAGGAGTGGGCTCAATGAAGAGGGGGTACATAGAACGACTCAGAGGTAATGAGGACATGGAAGTTCTATGTAGGGGGTGATTTGTTTTTGGCAGAAATGAAACGACTCAGAGGTAATAAGGACATGGCCATTTTGGAAATTTGTGGATCGGTTGCCTTTTTTTGTGTACTAGAAGTACAGGTAGTGGATCATGAGGGAGGATCTCTTCCAGGAAGGAAGTTCAGAGGTATGATCATACATGACTTACTATCTGAAAGAGTGACCGGGATGTGAGTTCAGAGGCACCAGCGGGTACATGACTCGATAATATGAAAGTGTGAGTTCAGCAGTACCAGCGGGTACATGACTCGATAATCTGGGATGTTGTAGATGTGAGTTCAGAGGCACGAGAAGGTACATGACTCGAAAATCTGGAGAATGGTGAGTGTAGTTCAGCGGTACCGACGGGTACGTGACTCGAAAATCTGGAAAATTGTGAGGGTGAGTTCAGCGGTACCAGCGGACAATGACTCAATGATCTTGGAAAATGTCGTTTAGACATAATATTTCTTCAGGAACTTGCCGTTGACGGGCAACATGAGCAAATCCCTATTTTGCTTTGCGAGGCGGTAAGCACCATTGGAGAATACAGCCTCGATGATAAATAGACCTTCCCATTTTGGCTGGAACTTGTCGGTGGTCTTATGTGTCATGACCATCGGCCTCCGGACTACCAGAACAAGATCGCCCACTTGTAATGTTCTGATCTTGACCTTCTTGTTGAAGGCTCCAGAGATGCGTGCTTGGTATAGCTCGATTCTTTGCTGAGCGAGGAGGCGCTTTTCGTCTAAGGCCTCTAACTCTTGTAGTCGGCATCGGTAGTTATCATCCATCGTCAATTGATAAGTGAGGGCGACGCGGAGCGAGGGTATTTGAGTCTCTAATAGGAGAACTACCTCACTCCCGTACACCAGGGAGAATGGTGTGTTTCCGGTAGTTGTTCGGACTGTAGTACGGTACGCCCATAAACATTCACCGAGCTTCTCGTTCCAATCACGTTTGTTGGAAGAGACAAACTTCTTGAGGAGTTTGATGATTGTTTTGTTGAATGCCTCTGCCAACCCATTTGCTACCGGGTTGTACGGTGTCGAAGCAATATTCTGGATGCGGTGCTTGTCGCAGAACCGATAAAAGGTGTGACTTGCAAACTGCGGACCGTTATCGTGGATGATCCTCCGGGGCAGTCCAAAGCGATAGATGACGTGATGCTTGAGGAAGCTGATCACGTTCGAAGTTTTGACTTCTGCAAGCGGGACAGCTTCTGCCTATTTGGAGAAGTAATCCGTGATCGCAAGTATGAAGCGATATCCATGGAAGGAAGGTGGAGTAATTGGACGATGATGTCCATTCCCTATGCTTCGAAGGGCCAGAATGCCACTGTCGGATGTAGAAATTCGGATGGCTGGTGAATGAAGTCCGTATGGACTTGGCAAGCTTTGTACTTTCTAGCACAGTCTATCATATCCGCAACCTTCGTGGGCCAGTAGTAGCCCATTCGGCGAAGACGGTCTTGTAATTTAGGGCCAGGCTGATGGGCCCCGTAGACACCGTCATGAGCTTCTCGTACGGCTTCTTTGGCTTCTGTGTTTGACAGACATCGAAGCAATAATCCGTGATAGGATCGCCGATACAGCATATCGCCTGAGCGGAATAGCTTGCCACGAATTAAACGTTGTTCTTGGGGTAGACCAGTTCGTGGCCTATCACATCCACCGATTTTTGAGTATAATTTGGCAATGCTAGGGAAGCGGCCAGACCTGCTAAGGCATCGGCTTCGATATTTCGGAGTCTGGGAACATGCTCGATGAAGAACCCCTCGAACGACGAGATGATGTCGATCGCTATTTGGTGATAGGGGATCATGTCTTCATGGCGGACCTCGTATGAACCCCGGATCTGGTTGACGATTAACTGAGAATTGCCGTATGCTTCTAGATTTTCTACCCCCAGCTCTCTTGCAAGTTGGAGGCCAATGACCAAAGCGTTGTATTGGGCCACATTGTTAGAGCAGGGTTCTGTGAGAGAATAAGCACGGTTAATCACCAATCCGGAAGAGGAGACTAGCACCACCCCGACTCCGACGACGATGTTGCCTTTGGGTCCCGTTCTTGAAGCACCGTCGAAGAACATTCGCCATATATCATCGTGAGAGGTTGTATGTGAGTCGGCGACCTCATCTAGGATCTCTTCATATATTCTGGAGGACTTCGAGCCTGGGTGGGCGGCTAAAAAGTCCGCCAGGGCTTGACCTTTGACAGCCTTTTGCGGGACGGAGATCATATGATAACGGGACAGCAATATTGCCCATGTAGCGAGGCGAGAGTTGAGTGCCCCTGGTTTAGTCATGAGGACCCTGAGAGGGTTGACTCGTGAGATCATATGTATTGTTTGTCCATTGGCATAGTGCCGCATCTTCTGAATGGCAAACACCAGGGCAAGGTATTCCTTCTCTACAGCGGTATATTGATGCTCTGGCCCAATCATCATTCGACTGAGGTAATATATGGCTTACTCATGGCCTGTATCGTTGTTTTGTGTCAGCAGAGCCCCGAGGGAATGTTCCATTGCTCGTACGTAGAGCAGGAATGGTTTTCCAGCCACCGGAGCCACTAGGACTGGAGGGTTCGACAAATATTCTTTGATGATGTCGAAGGCACGCTGACATTCTTCGTCCCACACGAATGAGATACCTTTTTTCATGAGATAGGTGAATGGTCGACATCGCCCGGAGAGGTTAGAAATGAACCTCCTGATGTAAGCTAGCCTCCCTTGGAGGCCTCTGAGTTTGCGAAGATTTCTTGGGGAACCCATCTCCATGATTGCCTTTGTCTTCTCAGGGTCTACATGGATACCCTGGGCGGTGATGATGAAGCCCAAGAACTTCCCGCTAGATACGCCCAGGAAGGATTTTGTGGGGTTCATTTTCAAATTGTGTGCTCGTATCAGGTCGAATACCGTCCTCAGATCCTGTAGATGGTCTCCCTTACAGCGACTCTTGACGGCGATATCATCCACATAGCACTCCACCGTCTTGCGTAAGTGGTCTCTGAAGATGATACTCATGGCTCTTTGATATGTGGTGTCGATATTCTTCAAACCGAAAGGCATGACTGTGTAACAGTATGTACCAATCGGTGTTCGAAATGATGTATACTTTTCGTCATCAGGAGACATCTTGATTTGGTTGTACCCCGAGAAACCATCCATGAATAACATACGTTCGAAGCTGCAGGTGTTGTCAATCATGATGTCCGTGATAGGGAGGGGGAATTCATCTTTGGGGCATGCCTCGTTCAGATTGCGGAAGTCGATGCAGATTCGAATCTTTCCATTCTTCTTGAGAACTGGTACTATATTAGCGACCCAATCCGGATGTTGTTCTTCACGAATGAAGCTGCTGGCTATTAGTTTGTTGACTTCGGCTTCGATCGCATCCATGATGCCTGGGCGGAAGCGTCGCTGTTGTTGCTTGACTGGCTTTGCATCCGGCCGAATGTTGAGTTTATAAAGAGCAATATCGGGATTTAACCCTGGCATGTCCTCATAGCTCCAGGCGAACACATCAATATATTCTTTGACAAGTTCCAGTAGCGATTCTCGCTCTTCGTCTGTTAGGCTTTTACTGACGAAGATCGGTTTTGGAGAAGATTCACTGTGGAGATCTACTTGTATGACTTCATCTTCAGTGGGAGGTTCTCTTTGTTCGAACCGCTTTTCCCATTGTGCATCCAGCTATTGGGCCCACGGCTCTAGCTCGAGGATTTTGGGGATGTCTTTATCTTCTTCATAAGCGTCGGCGAATGCCATATTGACTGATAAGACTTGTTTGAACACATCTCCGATGCTGGTATCTGAGTCAGAAGTTGGTGACCCAGTCGAATATGACTGCCAGTCACATTCTTCATCCAAACTCTCAGGGGTCATCGTGGGTGTTATATACCCTAATCCACACCGAGTCTTGCTATAGTAGTCCCGTGGTTTGCCTGCCGGGACCGGTGGCTTTAAAGGTAATCGTCGTCCAGTACCGTAGTTCAAGCCTGGCATCGTTTCCAGATCATACCCCTGTTTCTGCATGAGATATTTAGATTGGGGGCTATAAAGATACAGAGGCAGTCTTCCGGCATCTGATCCAAGGTTGACTTCTTCTATGGTGAAGGGATACGGATCGTCCTTCCGGCCGAAGATGATTGGATGGTCCCCCCCTCGATTATGCGATAAGCGTCTTCCACTGGAGTAAGCTGGATTTGTCACCCCCGTTTTTCGTTCTACGTATTTCCAGTATACGTATACGGGATCCTGACATGTATTTTTATTTTCCTGCCCGACTAGCTAATTTCAGTTTAATCTTGATTAGGTTCATCATAGCATGTAATGGTTTAACTTGGTTTTTTTTGGGATGGCTTGGTTTATTCTTTGGTTCATCATGATAAACCCACCACCATTCCCCTTTATAACCTACCTAACTTTTCTCTCTCCTCCACTTTCTCATTAACTCTTCTTCCTTCTCCATTAAACCCACCACCAACCAAGAACACCCCTTAGGCAAGTGCAACTTGCTTTCACAAGAGAGCCCATTTTTATTGTTCCATTAGCTTCTCCTCATGTTTCTAAGACACATTAGAACTTGTCATTTTCTATTTTGAGGCTTTAATTTTTGTAGATCTAGAAATTAGTTATTTTCGGATTTTGGTGGTTTTGATCTATCAAACTTCTTTGTTTTTAAGTTTTGATGGTTCCATGTTGTAGAGAATTTTATTCTACCCAATTTTGACCTTTGAAAAGTTGGATTTGGACTTATTTTGACCAAGTTATGGACTTTTGAAGCTTTAGGTTCAAACCATGGAGTTCTTTTGCTGATTTGGAGAAGACAGTGAGCAGTGTGCACGAGCTTTTTAGCTTGTGCCACTGAGTTGCGTGCGCTCTTTAGCGCAGCACAGTCTGACTCATACGCTGCCTTGATAAGGAGTCGTATGGAGTACATACGCTGCCTTGATGAGGAGTTGTATGGAGTACATACGCTGCCGTTTGGAGACGTATGTCTTGCATACGCTGCCTTGACAAGGAGTCGTATAGACCTCATACGCTACCTTGATGAGGAGTCGTATGGAGTACATACGCTGCCTTTTGGAGACGTATGTCTTGCATACGCTGCCTTGACAAGGAGTCGTATGGACCTCATACGCTGCCTTGATGAGGAGTCGTATGGAGTACATACGTTGCCTTTTGGAGACATATGTCTTGCATACGCTGACTTGGGTGACAAGGAGTCGTATGAACCTCATACGTTGCCTTGATGAGGAGTCGAATGGAGTACATACGCTGCCTTGAAGAGGAGTCGTATGGAGTCCATACGCTGCCTTTTGGAGGCGTATGTCTTGCATACGCTGACTTGAGCGCAGCCTGACTTGAGCGTAGCCTGACTTGAGTGCAGCCTGACTTGAGCGCAGCCTGACTTGAGCGCAGTCTGACTCAGGCGCAACCTGATGTTTAGGCGCAATTGGATAATTCTTGATGGTGGTCCGTTGTGACGCACCCTTGCCTTGATAAGTAATCTTGATAAGCAACCCGACATGATAACCTTGATATGCTGTTGCGACGGCTAACCTGACAGGCTAAGTGAATTCTTGACACCGTGGGTGATTGTATTGAATATGCTTGTATAAGCAACCAGTCTTGTCTCGCATCATGTCTAGGACATGTATCCCTGGTTACCACGGTCAGGGATTCATACCGAATCTGACTAGGTTAATGACTAGATTGATCAAGTAGAGCATATAGAGAGGTATTCCGGCTACAAGCAATCCCGTTATCTGGGCGCCTTCCTTGATGGACTTGTAGCCTGCCGACGAGTAGGGCATATTTCCAGCTCACTGTTATATGGGGCACTACATGAAACGATTACTATGCACACTGTCATGTGTTGTATCCAAGTCACCTAACAAGGCATGATAACTCTAACCTTGAACCTTGCGTCTGGATAACCTGGATAGTCTGCAAGGCTTGTGGCCGTAGGCGTACCTCGTTGCATCTTGCTAGTAACTAAGCTTGTGATAACCCTAGTTAGTTAAGTATCAAGCCGTACTCTTTGCTTGGCCGTGAATGATGGATGGAGTCCTATCTTGTCTAGTCTTGCCAAGATCCGGTACATGGATATCTCCGGACATGCTTGTTTATGCTTTACTTTATCGATAATTGGTTCGAGGCTAAGTTCTGTTCAGGTGAAGGGTTACAACCCCGGTCCTTGTTTGATTTACGGGTTGTAACTTGGTTACCAAAATAGTCCTTTAGTTATCTTATCGTTTATTATCCTGTTTTCTTTAACTCATGTCTTATGTTATTTCACCTATGATTTATGTGCTGACATGCTGGTTTTAGTTCTTAAGTGAAGCCCCCTTTGTGGCACTTGCTCTTTCTGGGGTCTGACCCAGCTGGTTTTGTATGCCCAGATTTCGGAGCAGCTACCGAGGATCTTCCAACCTTCCTGCCAGATGGTGAACACTAGAAGGAATCCCGACAACGAGTGGGTTTTATTTTGCTCTCCCACTCCCTTGTAAAAATATTCTTTTGAGGCGTTTAGCCGCCGAGCAAGTGTTAGCTCGTTTGCAACTTTATTTACTGTCTGCCTACGGGCTGTAGCATGATTAACAAATCCTAGGGTTGATCATGTATGACTTGAACTCTTGCTAGTCTTCGCATTTTGTATGACTAGCTTCATGATCATCTGAATATGTAATGTATGGGACGCCTTACTTTGTATGTCTGATGATCTACCATCTTGTTATATCTACTCGCTTGCTGGAGATTGAGACACTAGGCTTGTTATTGACCTTAAGAGACTAATGGCTTGTAGTAAACCCTCATATATCTAGACAGCCGTGACCGTATTACGAGGTGAGAATTACTTCAATGTACGTAGCTGGCTGTGTCTGTAAGCCCCTGAATTCAGGGCTTATTTTTTTTTAATTTTAATAATCAATTAATTAGAATATTATTATTTGATTATTATTTGATTTAATGCTCTTTACCGTGACTTGGAATTTTAGAGCATCAGGGATGCCAGTCGCTGGAAACTTCCTTCTTGGAGTTTGTAGTGGACGGGATTATCTTCATTTTGATATATCATGTCCCATCCAAACTCGTTCCCTTGTGCTCCTTTTATATCGCGCAAGTTCGGGTCAATTTGGACCATTTAAATTATTAATTGATTTCCCACTCTTTTTCTTGATCCCCATAAGCACGTTACCGTGGCTTTTAATTTAGGAGCACCAGACTAGTCTTTTTCTTGAAACCAACTTGTCATGCCTGATCTACTCGAGACGCTCTTCACCCATGACCTTTGTGTCCCACTCAGACACTCCATTTTGTGCTTCATTTTCTTCGCACAACTTTCGGTTCAATTTAGGCCAATTAATTATCTGCCGTAAAACCTGATTTAATTTCCCATTTAATTTCCGGGCCTGACATCGGTCCAATCCAGTCGACCCAGTATATGGCCCTGGCCTGTTTTGAGCCTACTATGCACGTGCCACTTGCGTGCCACCGATCTGATCTCCCTTGTGGTCCCATTCCATCCGGGATTTTTAATTAGTTTAAATTATAAATTAATTAAATCTTGGCTTCGACTTTGTCCAAACTTGGCCCAACGTCCAACCCAGTTTAGTGTGGGCCCTGTCATGACTGCCCATACACCCCACCGGTGTTTTCCCATTTTTGCCTACTCGAAAATATAATTCTTTTATTTTATATTATTATCTCTTTTTCTCTCTCTCTATATATATATATATACCTACATGTATATATGTGTTACATCTCTCCTCTCACTCATGTACACACACAAAAGAACCCCCCCTACACCATCAGCCGACCTATCCCTCCCTCTCTCTAAATATCTCATCTAAATATCTCTCTTTATATTATATACCTACATATATATATATTATATATATTAACTCTCTCACTCTCTCTCCTTATACAAACATACACACACCATCACCTCACCCCCCTATTCCCTCACAGCCAAGCAACACCCCCTCTCCCATCAGGACAGCACCCCCTCTCTCTTTTGTTAATATCCTACTCTCTCTCTCTCTCTCTCTCTCTCTCTCTCTTTATTTAATATCCTTCTCTCTCTCTCCCTATCTCTTTATTACACCTCACCATCACCCTCACCATGTTCATTTCATTTTTTTGCAGCCCCCTCCATTTGGCCAAGCTCCTCCCATGCTCGACCTCCTCCTCCTCCCTGGCGGAGCGCCACCACCGAGCTCATCTCCTCCTCCTCCTCCTTCTTCACACATCATCACCACCATCAATACCATAACCACCACCATCTCAGCCCACGAGCCGCCGCCCCGGCCACCGCTGTGGCCGCGCGACACCGCCCCCGCCGCGCCAGGCCGCGCGCCACCGCGCGCCTGGCTGACCAGCAAACGCGGCCAGCAGCAGTAGCTGCAACTGCAGCACAGCCGCGCCCTTGGCCGGCCGCGCAGGCGCCACCGCCGGCGACGTGGCCGCCGTGGCCGCCATGGTCGACCCCCCCTAGGCTGGGCCTTCTCCGGCGACCCCCCCTAGGTCCGCTGCTCCTTCCCCGGCAGCGACCAGATCGACGGAAAGTCGATTTCGACTTCGGGATCGAAATCCCGTCGTGACGCGCGTATTGGAGAGGAAGAATACGCGTCTCGATGCAGCAACTTCGCACGTATTTTTGGGGCAATCCGACCGTTGGATCGGCAATTTCTTCGCTCCGTCTCAATCTCGGTATATACCCCTTCATCCCTCTCAAATTTGAACCGTTAATTTCGTCGTTTGATACATCAAAACCGGCCACCAAGTTGACGTTTTAATTTGTACTATTTTTGGACAGTTTTGCGACGCCAACTTCGCCGGTTCGTATCTTCGTCATCGCAGCTCCGTTTTGCGCGCCACCAGTTCCGGTGCACAGCTGGTATAACCCTCTTCCTGCCCCCTTTAGATTTCATTTCAGTTTGAGCATGTTAGGTCGGTCGAATTCGACGCCAAAGTTGGCCGTTCGAATTCTTAGTGTTTTACTTGTAAAACTTCATTTTTGAACCCGGGACTCCGGATTCAATTTCTGACACCACCAGTAGACTCGTGGCGTCGTTCTGGCATGTTTTCATATAAAGTTTGCTTGATTTGGAGAACGTGGGCCCTGGCACGCATTTCGGTGCAAAGCGGGTCCCACTTTCTGAGTCAACGGGACTTTTTGACGCCGGCTCATCGGAATCCAATTCTGGATATACCGTTGAGTTCGTATCGTCATTTTGGACTCGTTGACATATAATTTGCTGAGTTTAGTGGACATTGGCTCCGACACGCTTTTCCGTACAAATTGGTTTCCAATGTCCGGGTCAACGGACCAATTTGAGATCGGGTCAACGGAATCCAATTCTGGATATACCGTTGGGTTCGTATCGTCATTCTGGATTCGTGGACATATAATTTGTTAGGTTTTGTGCACTTTTATTTCGGCACGTTTTTCGGTGCAAAGTGTGTCCAACGACGGACATCATTTTGGCCCGAAATTACCGTTTTGCCCCTGTGTCCAAATTGGACTTTTGGACAGGCTATCCTAGCTGATTTGACCATTCTGGACACGTTGGTGATGTTAGTTTCATCATCCGATAACATCTGTAGATTTCTTCCCTTTTTGTGTCACCCTATTATAATAATATTTTCTCCTTTTGGTTGTTTTAGAGATCCGTCGATTTCAGTGATTTCTAAATCACTGAAATTTATAAGTTGACCTTGTAGATGTTTATAGAGACTAGCTTTGACCCAGTTTGACCATGGTTGACTACTTTGACTGAACGTCGAAGTAGAGTCAACATTTGACCTAAGTTAGACTAGTTTTGACCTTGGTTGACCACAGTTGACTATTTTTGACCAAAGTCAACCGGAAGTCAGCCGTAGCCTAGGATTGACCAGAACTTGACCGAAGTTGACCAGTTGACCAAAGTCAACTGTACGTCAATCTTAACCCAGTTTGTCTTAGTTTGACTTAGTTTGACCTAGATGTTAGTATGTCTTTTGACCCTGATCAGCTCTTGTATTATTTCATCTTTAGGTCTGTGGCTTTACTCCGAACCCTGATTCATATTGACAGCAGGACCCCAGGCGAGTACATTCTCTGATAATATTTCTGTTTTATGATATAGTTTATGTTTCTTGTATTTAGTGTAGATATGCTTGTTCTCGACACATTGGTCACACGGATTGGTATTCATGGATCCCGACGAGAGATGTTTCTCCTTCTTAGGTTGGGATGTATTGTGCAAGCACCCTTGTAGCTCTTGCTCGATATGTGGTCACTGATTCTAGAGAAGGTTCGCGACCTTCTCATTAGAATCCCGTGCAGTGACGTGTCCTGTTTGGATCCACTATACTAGTCGGGGATGGGGAGTATTAGTGTAGATGTGTGGTCATTAGCCACCTTGTTGTTCTTGTAGATCTTGTGAGTGTTAATCATACACTCCACGTATGATTAACCAGGCCAGTAGACCTTGTGCAAGACCCAAGCCGGCCACATGTTGAAACTAGTACTCACACACTTAGATAGATGATTCTTGATTCTTGTACATGCCATGATCAGTTTTACTTGCCTTGCTCTAGCTCTAGATTTACAGCTTACCTTGCCATGATACTCACATGTACATTTCATGATTTCTTGTATATTCTCTCTATTTACTGCTACATGTTCAATATCGTATAATTAGAACTGTTATTTGAGATTTGTGCTCGTTCCGCTCCTGACTGGATACGTTATGAAATTTTAGGAGTAGTTGTGCCCTCATTATTGGACTTCATGATGTTGCTAGCTGAGGTGGATCTCACTATTCTTCTATGTGAGTTGCCTGGTAGTTATCCTTAGTTAGTCTTGCTGTTCCTTCTTTATCTTTCATGTCTTATGATCATTGTAGATTCTAGTTGTTCTAGTGATATTGTTATTATTTCTTGTCTTATCTTCCTTAGTTTTCGTGATGTGACATGAGTACATTTCTAGATATAGATTCATAGAAGTTGTAGTTAGTATAATATACTTGACAGCGTTCTACCGCCGATACCGCGGCGTAGGCTGGGCGTGGCCCACGTATTCGTACCCGTATATCCGGGTGCGGGTCGTGACACGTTTTTAGTGGTGGCCCATGCAGGTCAGTCTTTGCAATTAATGCGAAGTCGTGGTAGTACTTGAGCTTATCTGTACTACTGCGAGCCTGCCCTAGGATTAAGGTTGAGTCAGGGAATATTTTAGGATTTTGGTACTCAGTCACATATTAGGAACTCTTGGTAGATTCCAGGGATGACCCCTGGGAATCTTGTTTCGGAGGCTTTCAAATCTTCTCCCACTTGTTTCCATTCGTCATGATTTCTGAAATATCTGTCTGTATCAAACTTTATTCCTTCTTGGGATGAGTTTTTGGACCCCAGAGGGAGGTATAAGTTGAACTTATATGTCATCTAGGTTGGGGAGAGAATATGATTTATCAACCTCGTATCATGGTCGAGGTTTGTTTTAGATTATACTCCACCATTTTCTATCTTGACCTAGGTAGTACCCTCGGGACTTTTTCTGATATTTTCCTCTGAACCTTATCTCGGAAGTTGTTTCCGTTGTTTCTATTAACTTACCCTTGACTTGTTGTTGAATTTTAAATCTTAATCTTCGTTGTTGACCTTTGATTTTGTTTTGGATAATTCTTTTAAGAATTTGGTTAAGATATCTTGATAAACATATTTTGGACGAGGACAATGAGAACAGTAAGTGTCTTCTTTACTTATGGAGTTTGGAATTTATCGCAGTCATATTAGCTAGCCTGACAGGGACATGGAGCCTGATTTTGGATATACTATCCTAGTTATGGAATTTAGATTCTCTTGCAGCCATACCGGTTGGCGTGGTAAGGAATCTAGATGACATGATTATAGGGTGTATACCTTGGTTATGGACTCTATCGTTTATTGTAGCTATGTTTACTGGCGTGGCGTAAATTCTGGCAACATAATTTTGGATAGACGTGTATGGTTATCAGGTCATATCTTAAGTTGATTCACTTCTTTTACCAACTGAGCAAGATAATTCCTACCATTATTTCTTGTTTATCATTATTTTCTCTCCCATCGCATGATGATTTTCTCATCTTACCGTCATTTCCTTTGCCTTGTTTAGCTATGTCTTGATTACACAAATCATCCCGTACTTGGACTTCAATTTTATCTTCGATTTTCTAAATTGTCTCTAAAATCGTGCCCCAATGACTTGACTTATTTCTGAAATCATGCACATATGATTTTGTTCATATCATAATTCTATCGTGCCAAATCCATCATCGTGCCTAAACAATTTTGTAAATCGATTCTCTTGATTGTGCAAACTCGTCATTCTTGGATCGTGCCTAAGTATTGCCTAAATCTTCTATCATGTTTTAACCCCCACTACCAACCTTTAATTTCGAGGACGAAATTTTTATAAGGTGGGTAGGATTGTAAGCCCCTGAATTCAGGGCTTATTTTTTTTTAATTTTAATAATCAATTAATTAGAATATTATTATTTGATTATTATTTGATTTAATGCTCTTTACCGTGACTTGGAATTTTAGAGCATCAGGGATGCCAGTCGCTGGAAACTTCCTTCTTGGAGTTTGTAGTGGACGGGATTATCTTCATTTTGATATATCATGTCCCATCCAAACTCGTTCCCTTGTGCTCCTTTTATATCGCGCAAGTTCGGGTCAATTTGGACCATTTAAATTATTAATTGATTTCCCACTCTTTTTCTTGATCCCCATAAGCACGTTACCGTGGCTTTTAATTTAGGAGCACCAGACTAGTCTTTTTCTTGAAACCAACTTGTCATGCCTGATCTACTCGAGACGCTCTTCACCCATGACCTTTGTGTCCCACTCAGACACTCCATTTTGTGCTTCATTTTCTTCGCACAACTTTCGGTTCAATTTAGGCCAATTAATTATCTGCCGTAAAACCTGATTTAATTTCCCATTTAATTTCCGGGCCTGACATCGGTCCAATCCAGTCGACCCAGTATATGGCCCTGGCCTGTTTTGAGCCTACTATGCACGTGCCACTTGCGTGCCACCGATCTGATCTCCCTTGTGGTCCCATTCCATCCGGGATTTTTAATTAGTTTAAATTATAAATTAATTAAATCTTGGCTTCGACTTTGTCCAAACTTGGCCCAACGTCCAACCCAGTTTAGTGTGGGCCCTGTCATGACTGCCCATACACCCCACCGGTGTTTTTCCATTTTTGCCTACTCGAAAATATAATTCTTTTATTTTATATTATTATCTCTTTTTCTCTCTCTCTATATATATATATATACCTACATGTATATATGTGTTACATCTCTCCTCTCACTCATGTACACACACAAAAGAACCCCCCCTACACCATCAGCCGACCTATCCCTCCCTCTCTCTAAATATCTCATCTAAATATCTCTCTTTATATTATATACCTACATATATATATATTATATATATTAACTCTCTCACTCTCTCTCCTTATACAAACATACACACACCATCACCTCACCCCCCTATTCCCTCACAGCCAAGCAACACCCCCTCTCCCATCAGGACAGCACCCCCTCTCTCTTTTGTTAATATCCTACTCTCTCTCTCTCTCTCTCTCTCTCTCTCTCTCTTTATTTAATATCCTTCTCTCTCTCTCCCTATCTCTTTATTACACCTCACCATCACCCTCACCATGTTCATTTCATTTTTTTGCAGCCCCCTCCATTTGGCCAAGCTCCTCCCATGCTCGACCTCCTCCTCCTCCCTGGCGGAGCGCCACCACCGAGCTCATCTCCTCCTCCTCCTCCTTCTTCACACATCATCACCACCATCAATACCATAACCACCACCATCTCAGCCCACGAGCCGCCGCCCCGGCCACCGCTGTGGCCGCGCGACACCGCCCCCGCCGCGCCAGGCCGCGCGCCACCGCGCGCCTGGCTGACCAGCAAACGCGGCCAGCAGCAGTAGCTGCAACTGCAGCACAGCCGCGCCCTTGGCCGGCCGCGCAGGCGCCACCGCCGGCGACGTGGCCGCCGTGGCCGCCATGGTCGACCCCCCCTAGGCTGGGCCTTCTCCGGCGACCCCCCCTAGGTCCGCTGCTCCTTCCCCGGCAGCGACCAGATCGACGGAAAGTCAATTTCGACTTCGGGATCGAAATCCCGTCGTGACGCGCGTATTGGAGAGGAAGAATACGCGTCTCGATGCAGCAACTTCGCACGTATTTTTGGGGCAATCCGACCGTTGGATCGGCAATTTCTTCACTCCGTCTCAATCTCGGTATATACCCCTTCATCCCTCTCAAATTTGAACCGTTAATTTCGTCGTTTGATACATCAAAACCGGCCACCAAGTTGACGTTTTAATTTGTACTATTTTTGGACAGTTTTGCGACGCCAACTTCGTCGGTTCGTATCTTCGTCATCGCAGCTCCGTTTTGCGCGCCACCAGTTCCGGTGCACAGCTGGTATAACCCTCTTCCTGCCCCCTTTAGATTTCATTTCAGTTTGAGCATGTTAGGTCGGTCGAATTCGACGCCAAAGTTGGCCGTTCGAATTCTTAGTGTTGCACTTGTAAAACTTCATTTTTGAACCCGGGACTCCGGATTCAATTTCTGACACCACCAGTAGACTCGTGGCGTCGTTCTGGCATGTTTTCATATAAAGTTTGCTTGATTTGGAGAACGTGGGCCCTGGCACGCATTTCGGTGCAAAGCGGGTCCCACTTTCTGAGTCAACGGGACTTTTTGACGCCGGCTCATCGGAATCCAATTCTGGATATACCGTTGAGTTCGTATCGTCATTTTGGACTCGTTGACATATAATTTGCTGAGTTTAGTGGACATTGGCTCCGACACGCTTTTCCGTACAAATTGGTTTCCAATGTCCGGGTCAACGGACCAATTTGAGATCGGGTCAACGGAATCCAATTCTGGATATACCGTTGGGTTCGTATCGTCATTCTGGATTCGTGGACATATAATTTGTTAGGTTTTGTGCACTTTTATTTCGGCACGTTTTTCGGTGCAAAGTGTGTCCAACGACGGACATCATTTTGGCCCGAAATTACCGTTTTGCCCCTGTGTCCAAATTGGACTTTTGGACAGGCTATCCTAGCTGATTTGACCATTCTGGACACGTTGGTGATGTTAGTTTCATCATCCGACAACATCTGTAGATTTCTTCCCTTTTTGTGTCACCCTATTATAATAATATTTTCTCCTTTTGGTTGTTTTAGAGATCCGTCGATTTCAGTGATTTCTAAATCACTGAAATTTATAAGTTGACCTTGTAGATGTTTATAGAGACTAGCTTTGACCCAGTTTGACCATGGTTGACTACTTTGACTGAACGTCGAAGTAGAGTCAACATTTGACCTAAGTTAGACTAGTTTTGACCTTGGTTGACCACAGTTGACTATTTTTGACCAAAGTCAACCGGAAGTCAGCCGTAGCCTAGGATTGACCAGAACTTGACTGAAGTTGACCAGTTGACCAAAGTCAACTGTACGTCAATCTTAACCCAGTTTGTCTTAGTTTGACTTAGTTTGACCTAGATGTTAGTATGTCTTTTGACCCTGATCAGCTCTTGTATTATTTCATCTTTAGGTCTGTGGCTTTACTCCGAACCCTGATTCATATTGACAGCAGGACCCCAGGCGAGTACATTCTCTGATAATATTTCTGTTTTATGATATAGTTTATGTTTCTTGTATTTAGTGTAGATATGCTTGTTCTCGACACATTGGTCACACGGATTGGTATTCATGGATCCCGACGAGAGATGTTTCTCCTTCTTAGGTTGGGATGTATTGTGCAAGCACCCTTGTAGCTCTTGCTCGATATGTGGTCACTGATTCTAGAGAAGGTTCGCGACCTTCTCATTAGAATCCCGTGCAGTGACGTGTCCTGTTTGGATCCACTATACTAGTCGGGGATGGGGAGTATTAGTGTAGATGTGTGGTCATTAGCCACCTTGTTGTTCTTGTAGATCTTGTGAGTGTTAATCATACACTCCACGTATGATTAACCAGGCCAGTAGACCTTGTGCAAGACCCAAGCCGGCCACATGTTGAAACTAGTACTCACACACTTAGATAGATGATTCTTGATTCTTGTACATGCCATGATCAGTTTTACTTGCCTTGCTCTAGCTCTAGATTTACAGCTTACCTTGCCATGATACTCACATGTACATTTCATGATTTCTTGTATATTCTCTCTATTTACTGCTACATGTTCAATATCGTATAATTAGAACTGTTATTTGAGATTTGTGCTCGTTCCGCTCCTGACTGGATACGTTATGAAATTTTAGGAGTAGTTGTGCCCTCATTATTGGACTTCATGATGTTGCTAGCTGAGGTGGATCTCACTATTCTTCTATGTGAGTTGCCTGGTAGTTATCCTTAGTTAGTCTTGCTGTTCCTTCTTTATCTTTCATGTCTTATGATCATTGTAGATTCTAGTTGTTCTAGTGATATTGTTATTATTTCTTGTCTTATCTTCCTTAGTTTTCGTGATGTGACATGAGTACATTTCTAGATATAGATTCATAGAAGTTGTAGTTAGTATAATATACTTGACAGCGTTCTACCGCCGATACCGCGGCGTAGGCTGGGCGTGGCCCACGTATTCGTACCCGTATATCCGGGTGCGGGTCGTGACAGTGTCTGTCCCCCGCTCTCCAGTATTCTGGTTCTGGGGCGTGACATGGTTTAAGTGGTGGCCCATGCAGGTCTTGTAAATTAAGATGTGTGAGGGTTTACGGGATAGATGTCTCAATCAGCACTCGCCCTTGAACTCTACTCGTGCCTTCTGATCTTTCAGAATCCTTGACCTGATCACATGTTTGTATCCTCGATCTATCATGGTCCTTTCTTATTGTTTCCCACGTCATTTCTTCAGCGGCATTGTTCCTGGTCCTACCGATCAGCGAGGCGAAGCACCTCCAGTGGACCAACAGCAACCTGGAGACCAAGCCCAGCACTCTGGAGCGGCCTCCCGAGTCATGCATTCCGGGGATCCCGAGCCCCCAGTTCAGCCAGTCCAGCCTGCAGAGCCTGACGATGGCACCTTGGTGGGTCTCATCAGGACATTGCTTGCGTCTCAAGATCGTCGGGACGATGCCCTGTACCAGGCAGTACAGGATGCCATGGGCCGTGTTGGTTATCAAGGGAACAGTGCGGCTAGCAGTTTTAAGCGCCTCAACCCTCCCTTCTTTGATGGGAGTGAAGACGCTATTGCAGCTGATGCGTGGCTCCAGGACATTGAGATTATCTTAGATGCAGCCAAGACTCCAGAAGGAAAGAAGGTAGCTGTGGTACGTCTACAGTTATTGGACCTAGCCCGCACCTGGTGGGCGATGATAGCGGTTGGATTGGCAATGTCTGTTCCGTGGGCGGTATTCAGTGACAAGTTTCAGATCAAGTACTTCGATGCTGTGGCTCGACATGACTTACAGACAAATTTCACCAATCTCAGACAGATAAGTAGGACGGTCGATGGATATGCGGCCGAGTTTTCAAGACTGAGTCGGTTTGCTCCCACTTTGGTGGCAACCGAGTTTGACGTAGTAGCAGCAGTTCAGTTTCCCAGAGTTGTAGAAGAGTTTCCTGACGTATTTCCCGAGGAGCTTCCAGGTATGCCCCCAGAGAGAGAGATAGAGTTCACTATCGACTTGATTTCAGGGACGGCACCAGTGTCAGAGAGAGTCTATAGGATGGCACCATCAGAGTTGGAGGTCCTGTACAAGATGATTGAAGAACTTAGAACCAAGGAATTTATTCGTGCTAGCGGATCACCTTGGGGAGCTCCGATGCTTCTTGTGAAGAAGAAGGATGGTACGTCAAGATTATGTGTTGATTATCGTACCTTGAACTCTGTAACAATTAAGAACAGATATCCTTTACCAAGGATAGATGATTTATTTGATCAGCTCAGGGGAGCGGCAGTATTCTCGAAGATTGACTTGCGGTCAGGGTACCATCAGATCAGAGTCAGAGAGCAGGACATCCCGAAGACAATATTCAGATCGAGGTATGGACATTCGGAGTTCCTTGTTATGCCATTTGGAGCGACCAATGCGTCGGCCGTATTCATGGACCTCATGAATCGTATCTTCATGCCCTATTTGGACCAGTTCGTGATAGTGTTCATAGACGACATCTTAGTCTATAGCGAGAACGAGGCAGAGCATGAGCAGCATCTTCATGTAGTTCTTCAGATTCTTAGAGAGCACCAGTTGTACGCAAAGTTTAGTAAGTGCAAGTTTTGGTTGGATCGTATCTCATACTTGGGTCATATCATCACCAGAGGTGGAGTGGAAGTTGATCCCCAGAAGATAGTAGCTATAGAGACATGGCCAGTACCTAGCACCGTCGCAGAAGTTCGGAGTTTCCTCTGATTGGCCGACTATTACCGACGTTTTGTGTCAGACTTTGCTCGGATTTCAGCGCCACTGACGCAGTTGACCCGTAAAGATGTGCAGGTTGCTTGGACAGCAGAGTGTTAGAGTTCATTTGAGAAGTTGAAGCAGAGATTGATGACGGCTCCCATTCTCACGCTTTCCGACATAAAGGAAGGATTTTCAGTTTATTGTGACGCATCCGGCAAGGGATTAGGATGTGTCTTGATGCAGCATAGTAAGGTAGTCGCTTATGCATCACGTCAACTTCGTGACCATAAGAGAAATTACCCAACCTATGACCTGGAGTTAGCAGCCGTATTTTTTGCATTGAAACTTTGGAGACATTATTTATATGGAGATCGGGTGGAGATTTTCACCGACCATAAGAGTCTGAAGTATGTGTTTACCCAGAAGGATCTTAATATGCGTCAGAGGAGATAGCTAGAGCTACTTGTGGATTATGACATCAGCTTGCAGTATCATCCTGGAAAGGCTAACGTAGTAGCAGATGCATTGAGCAGGAGAGCCGGAGTTTATTTTTTAACGGCACAGCCAGAGTTGTTAGCAGATCTTCAGAAGATGGGTATTGAAGTTGTTCTTCCTTCCAGTATGGCATTGATGGCCAGTATGCAAGTTCAGTCCAGTATAGTTGAGAGGATCAAGTTAGCTCAGTCCACGAATTCTAAGCTTCAGCGACTGAGAGCAGAATGTGTAGCAGGGCGAAGACCAGAGTTATATGTTCATAAGGACGGTACACTCCGACATGGGAGACGTCTTTGTGTACCCAGTGGTGATATCAGACAGGAGATCATGGCAGAGGCTCACAGTTCTCAGTATTCAATTCATCCCGGCGGTACGAAGATGTATCGTGATATTCGGCAACATTTTTGGTGGAATGGCATGAAGAGGGAGATAGCCTAGTTTGTATCTCGTTGTTTAGTTTGTCAACAAGTTAAGGCCGAACATCAGAGACCAGCTGGACTTCTTCAACATTTACCGATCCTGGAATAGAAATGGGAGCACATTACCATAGATTTTGTAACTGGATTACCTAGATCCCCAGCTGGGAGAGATGCCATCTGGGTTATAGTTGATCGTCTCACGAAGGTAGCTCATTTTCTTTCTTTCAGAATCGGTCAGTCGACGGATCAACTTGCAGAGATGTACCTCAGGCAGATAGTCAGATTACATGGAGTGCCAGTCAGTATTGTGTCCGATAGAGATTCAAGATTCACCTCGCACTTTTGGCGGAGTCTTCAAGAGAGTTTGGGGACTCGTCTCAAGTTCAGTTCAGCCTACCATCCGCAGACATATGGTCAGTCAGAACGCACGATCCAGACTATTGAAGACATATTGCGGTCATGTACACTCGACTTCAGTGGTTCGTAGGAAGATCACCTGCATCTCGTAGAGTTCTCGTACAACAACAGTTTCCAGGCTAGTATCCAGATGGCACCTTTCGAGGCCTTGTACGGCAGAAAGTGCAGATCTCCTTTAGCTTGGGACGATATCGGTGAGAGGCAAATGCTCGAACCAGAGATGGTGACGCAGACTATTGAGGTGGTCAGACAAGTTAGAGATCATCTTCGAGTTGCCCAAGATCGCCAGCGTCATTGGGCCAATTCTCATCGGCGTCCCCTTGAATTTTCTGTCGGCGACCACGTATTCCTCAAAATCTCGCATACCCGTGGCGTCATTCGATTCGACGTACAGAGAAAGCTCAGTCCTAGGTATATAGGACCGTTTGATATTCTAGAACGAGTAGGTGATGTATCCTATCGTCTCGCTCTTCCGCCGTCGTTACGTGAGGTACATGATGTCTTCCATGTATTCCAATTACGACGGTATATCCCGGATCTGAGTCACGTTCTTGATCATTCGGAATTGGTTGTTGGCACCAACCTTTCGTATGAGGAGAGACCCGTATCCATATTGGACCGGAGGAAGAAGATACTCAAGAACAAGACTATCAAGTTAGTCCGTGTTGCTTGGGGTCATCACTCTTTGGGTGAGTCAACGTGGGAGCATGAGGATGATATCCGATCGCGATATCCTGACCTGTTTGACTCGTAAGGTATAATGTCTTTCTTATGCCATATGCTTAAGTTTCTTGCTTGCATGAATGATTGCTCGATTGACTGCTAGTCATATATTGCCTGCAATTGATATAGCTTGCTCGACATCTCTAGCCTCTTGATTAAATTCTGAGGACAGAATTCTTTTAAGGTGGGTAGAGTTGTCAGCCCCGTTTTTCGTTCTACGTATTTCCAGTATACGTATACGGGATCCTGACATGTATTTTTATTTTCCTACCCGGCTAGCTAATTTCAGTTTAATCTTGATTAGGTTCATCATAGCATGTAATGGTTTAACTTGGTTTATTTTGGGATGGCTTGGTTTATTCTTTGGTTCATCATGATAAACCCACCACCATCCCCCTTTATAACCCACCTAACTTTTCTCTCTCCTCCACTTTTTCATTAACTCTTCTTCCTTCTCCATTAAACCCACCACCAACCAAGAACACCCCTTAGGCAAGTGCAACTTGCTTCCACAAGCGAGCCTATTTTTATTGTTCCATTAGCTTCTCCTCATGTTTCTAAGACACATTAGAACTTGTCATTTTCCATTTTGAGGCTTTAATTTTTGTATATCTAGAAATTAGTTATTTTCGGATTTTGGTGGTTTTGATCTATCAAACTTCTTTGTTTTCAAGTTTTGATGGTTCCATATTGTAGAGAATTTTATTCTACACTATTTTGACCTTTGAAAAGTTGGATTTGGACTTATTTTGACCAAGTTATGGACTTTTGAAGCTTTGGGTTCAAACCATGGAGTTCTTGCTGATTTGGAGAAGACAGTGAGCAGTGTGCGCGAGCTTTTTAGCTTGCGCCACTGAGTTGCGTGCGCTCTTTAGTGCAGCGCAGTCTGACTCATACGCTGTCTTGATAAGGAGTCGTATGGAGTACATACGCTGCCTTGATGAGGAGTCATATGGAGTACATACGCTACCTTTTGGAGACATATGTCTTGCATACGCTGCCTTGACAAGGAGTCGTATGGACCTCATACGCTGCCTTGATGAGGAGTCGTATGGAGTACATACGCTGCCTTTTGGAGACGTATGTCTTGTATACGCTGCCTTGACAAGGAGTCGTATGGACCTCATACGCTGTCTTGATGAGGAGTTGTATGAAGTACATACGCTACCTTGATGAGGAGTTGTATGGAGTACATATGCTGCCTTTTGGAGACGTATGTCTTCCATACGCTGACTTGGGTGACAAGGAGTCGTATGGACCTCATACGCTGCCTTGATGAGGAGTCGTATGGAGTACATACGCTGCCTTGAAGAGGAGTCGTATGGAGTCCATATGCTGCCTTTTGGAGGCGTATGTCTTGCATACGCTGACTTGAGCGCAGCCTGACTTGAGCGCAGCCTGACTTGAGCGCAGTCTGACTCAGGCACAACCTGATGTTTAGGCGCAACTGGACCTGACCCTACTTACCCTGGCACAACTTGGCTAATGCCACTTGTTGGCCATAGTACCCCTTGCTCCCCCCTTGGGCGCATTATGTTCCCATATTCCTCTTTTTATGATTTTGCACCCATTTTTTTATCCTTACGCCTTTTGATGTAAACTCGACATGAACCCGATGTGATCATGACATTATTTATGAATGTTAATCGGAACAAGGCTTAGTGATGGAATTGCATGATTAGTGACCCGCCGTGGTGCACTCTTGACAAGTAATTTGACATGATAATTCTTGATGGTGGTCCGTTGTGACGCACCCTTGCCTTGATAAGTAATCTTGATAAGCAACCCGACATGATAACCTTGATACGCTGTTGCGACGGCTAACCTGACAGGCTAAGTGAATTCTTGACACCGTGGGTGATTGTATTGAATATACTTGTATAAGCAACCAGTCTTGTCTCGCATCATGTCTAGGACATGTATCCCTGGTTACCACGGTCAGGGATTCATACCGAATCTGACTAGGTTAATGACTAGATTGATCAAGTAGAGCATATAGAGAGGTATTTCGGCTACAAGCAATCCCGTTATCTGGGCGTCTTCCTTGATGGACTTGTAGCCTGCCGACGAGTAGGGCACATTTCCAGCTCACTGTTATGTGGGGCACTACATGAAACGATTACTATGCATACTGTCATGTGTTGCATCCAAGTCACCTAACAAGGCATGATAACTCTAAGCTTGAACCTTGCGTCTGGATAACCTGGATAGTCTGTAGGGCTTGTGGCCGTAGGCGTACCTCGTTGCATCTTGCTAGTAACTAAGCTTGTGATAACCCTAGTTAGTTAAGTATCAAGCCGTACTCTTTGCTTGGCCGTGAATGATGGATGGAGTCCTATCTTGTCTAGTCTTGCCCAGATCCTGTATATGGATATCTCCGGACATGCTTGTTTATGCTTTACTTTATCGATAATTGGTTCGAGGCTAAGTTCTGTTCAGGTGAAGGGTTACAACCCCAGTCCTTGTTTGGTTTACGGGTTGTAACTTGGTTACCGGAATAGTCCTTTAGTTATCTTATCGTTTATCATCCTGTTTTCTTTAACTCATGTCTTATGTTATTTCACCTATGATTTATGTGCTGACATGCTGGTTTTAGTTCTTAAGTGAAGCCCCCTTTGTGGCACTTGCTCTTTCTGGGGTCTGACCCAGCTGGTTTTGTATGGCCAGATTTCGGAGCAGCTACCGAGGATCTCCCAACCTTCCTGCCAGATGGTGAACACTAGAAGGAATCCCGGCAACGAGTGGATTTTAGTTTGCTCTCCCACTCCCTTGTAAAAATATTCTTTTGAGGCGTTTAGCCGCCGAGCAAGTGTTAGCTCGTTTGCAACTTTATTTACTGTCTGCCTACGGGCTGTAGCATGATTGACAAATCCTAAGGTTGATCCTGTATGACTTGAACTCTTGCTAGTCTTCGCATTTTGTATGACTAGCTTCATAATCATCTGAATATGTAATATATGGGACGCCTTACTTTGTATGTCTGATAATCTACCATCTTGTTATATCTACTCGCTTGCTGGAGATTGAGACACTAGGCTTGTTATTGACCTTAAGAGACTAATGGCTTGTAGTAAACCCTCATGCATCTAGACAGCCGTAACCGTATTGCGAGGTAAGAATTACTTCAATGTACGTAGCTGGCTGTGTCTGTCTCCCGCTCTCCAGTATTCTGGTTCTGGGGCGTGACAAGATTGCGGTGTGCACATTTGTCATCTGTGTGTGCAGGTGAGTACCTATACCGTGTTCCATAGCATACATTGTACAGAGCTTTTTAAGCTCGAGGTAGTTCAAAGATAGCCCTTTATTGATAAAGTAAGGTATCTTTTCTAGGGGGATTACATCATCTTCGGAGGGAACATCAGTGTGGGCAGCCACATACTTGGCTAGCTCCGGTTCCTCTTCGGCTACCCCCTGTATAAATGAAGACTGAAAAGACGACCTGGGCAGCTTGATCGTCATGGGTTCAGCTGGTGGAGCAGAGCGTGGAGTTGTTGGCAGACTAGCGACCCCCAGCTTGGTACTCGATGCTGGGCGGGGAGTAGTTGGTTCGCTAGAAGTTCCAGACCTTACATCGGGGTGACGACCCTTCTTGGGAAGGCGTATCGTCATTGGCTTGTCGGAGGGATTGAGCTTCTCCGTTTGTAGCTGACTGACTCTCGGCAGCCTGATTGTTAGTGGCTCTGTTGTGGGTCTTGGCATTTGGCCGGACCTTGGCAGCCGGATTATTATTTGTTCTTTTTGTGCCGAGAGGCTGATTGCGTCCTTACGCAGAGTGGCGGTAAGGGGTGCAGACCTGTCAGGTTTGCGAGCTTGGAGGTGGACCGTCAGAGGTTCTTCTGATCCTGTGGCTGTCTCGGTACGAGCTTGCACATCTCCTTCATCAAGGTACCTCTTTGATTTTTCGTACAGGCAGGAGTCTGAGTAGTAGGATTCGACCCCTTTGAAGGGATCGATATCAGCAAATTCTGTCCTCACGAAGCCATGTTTGTCGACATATTTGAAGCACTAGTGCAGCGTAGAAGGCACGATCATATAATCGTGTATCCACGGGCGTCCCAAGAGAATGTTGTAAGAAGTATCTGCATCTATAACGTAGCAGGTGACTTCGGATTGGAGATCGCCAATTTGACACTTCAGTCGAATCTTCCCAATTGGGTAGCTTCTGTCCGAATTGAAACCGCTGATAGCGGTGCTTGTAGGAGTCAGGCGATGCATTGGGATATGGAGATGATGTAGCAGACCCTTCGGGATAATGCTTATGGAAGAGCCAGGATCAATGTGCATCCGATCCACCTTTACGTCGCCAATGTATCCAGTGTAGTAAAGCGGGTGATCATGCAGGTTGGTTTTGATGAGCATGTCCTGCGGAGTGAAGACAATGTTGGGCATCGCTCCCGTGCAGGCGCTATCTTAGAGATCTGCAGGCGGGTTTTCTTCCGTGAGGTTGACCTGAGCCAGGTATGCGTCGACATTTTGGAGTGCATCGCTCAAAGCCGCACGAACATCCTCGAAGAGTCTCAAAAGCTCGTATAATGACAACTTGGCCGATGTGTTGGCCAATTGCGCTAAGATGTCGAAGTTGTAGGGCTTCTCCAGCCCTTGTGATGCCTCTTTTCGGAAGGATTTGTCAAAGCGAGTCTCCCTCGGCCTAGGCTTGTCGGTCGTCGGAGGCTGAGCCGGTCCCGGAGCATCAGTTGTAGCGGGCTGATGATCTTCAACCGGATTGTCAGCCACAGGTTGGGATTGTGCCCCAGACCGCGTGACTACGGCTGTAGCTTCTTCGATATCTGCCGAGATTGTGCGACAGGACCTGACTTTTCTACTCTTCTTCTTACAAATAGAAGATGGTGTGGGCTGAGTCACTTCTGACACCAAGTCTGGATGGACCCACATGACCTCCCCTCGTGATGTGGTGAGGGGTAATAGACCAGCAGCCTGATCCCGGGGAGGTGGAAGATTAGCAATCTCCATTGTCGCCAGAGGGATGGGGACCACACCGTCTTGGGTTTCCGTTGGAGGGAAGCTGCCAAATTGTATTGACACCATGTTGGTTGCCACGGTTACCTCTTCGAAATCGATAGCCAGAGCATTCGAATCGATGAGGTTTTGGATGTACCGTTTTAGCTGGTAGCAGTCGTGTGTAGCATGGTGGACGTAGCGGTGGTAATGGCAGTACTTTGGGTTCTCCATCTCTGTCGGTCGCGGTTCCCGTCTTGGTAGAGGAAGCTAAATTCTGTCTCCTCGTATGAGCATTCCAAGATGGGCTTGACATGACCGTCGTCGAAGGAGTAAGTGATTTGCAGCTATTGTTTGTCTGTCGACTTTGGCTCAGGTTTCTATGCTGTATCGGCCACCGTAGCCTGCTTACCCCTGTTGTCCCGATTGTTGGAGGGACTACCCCCGTTGTCGTTGTTGGGACGCTTGTCCTTGTTCTCTCCGTCCGAGATGTGCAATCCCAATTGGCGAGCCTTCTTCAATCGTTCTTCGGTGCTTGTGGCGCTGATGATGAACGTCTTCCAGTCCTTGAATTGACTTTCGCCTATCCAGAGACTGATTGTTGGGAGCAATCTCTTTTGGCAAATTTCAATCAGAGAGGAATCCGGATTTTCAGACGGCAGCTTCATTACGGTTTGGCGAAACAGCTCAATGTAGTTTCTTGTCCGCTCCTTCTCTCCTTGGACGACGTCCATGAGGGTGGACATTGTGATGTCCTGTCCTACTTCGTAGAATCTCTCCAAGAACATGCGCTTGAAGCCAGCGAAGGAGTGGATGCAGTTGTCCGGCAGATTGCGGTACCAGTCGAAGGCGACCCCTTCCAATGTCCCGATGAATAATCGTGTGAGAATAGCATTGTCATGGGGCAGATGGTCGGTGGTGACCTCGAAGTAAGTAATGTACCGACTTGCTGAGGTCTTTCCATCGTAAGGATTGATATTGAACGACTTATATCTTGGCGGGAAGGGGACATCCCTCCATGCAGCAGGGTATGGTTGCCATATTCTGAGGTCTTGAGAATTTTCTCGAGCGTGGAACATGGCTCGGAGCTCCTGTACCTCTCTTCTCGCCTCGCGGGCTTCGTCCACGACGGTGGGAGCCGTCATTTCAGGAGGATCGTTACCCGGGTTCGGTGCCGCCGAATTTGAATCTGCGTTGACCGCAGGTCCCGCGCTTGTTTGGCCAGGCGTCCCTCCTTGCAGAGTTGGAAGGGCCGCTTTGATCTCATCCACAGATTTGACCAAGGCAAGCAATATGGCTTCGAGAGTGTCGATGCATTGGCGATCGCTGGAACCACCTTGGCTGCTGTCTGTCATGAATACCGTCTTCACATGAGGAGAGATAGACGGAACGGTGGAGGAAGCGCCCTCCGAATCATACCCCTGTAGTGAGAAGTCGTCGGGGTATGTGGGAATGTTCTCTTCTGGTTCGGACTCAGAAGGAACGGTACCCCCAGTTTCCGAGTTCGTCTCGTCTTGGGAGTTGTGGACGTCCTCGGGGACGTCGGGGTTTGCTGCATCTGATGGGAGAGTTGTCTCCCCCGGCTCGTCTTCTTGGAATATCGAATTGTTATAGAGGTTTGGAGGAGTGCTTACCCCAGTCCCAGCAACCCCCTGTGTTGTGGATGACGAATCTCCCACTGTAGCAGATTTCGTTTTAGAACGGGTGCCTTGGAAGACTCCGGTGGTGGGCGCCCGCTTAGATGACAGTCTCTTAGTCATAGTGGTTGATATCTTCGGACTAGGAGCACCGGTCTTCGTCCCTTTCCCGTCGGCGGGGACTTTCTGAGCAGAGTTGCAGGAGACGACGGGAAGTGCCTCGTCTTCTGAAGATGGCTGTTAAGTCTTTGGAAGACGGACTGTCGGTCTTCTCGTATTGTCGCGTTATTGCAGCAGCAGTTGACGATGACTTGGGTGCAGTGACTCCGTGGGAGGACTCTTTGCACCCCGATGCATTTTCTCTTTCCTTTCATTTGTGGAGGACGGCCTCACGCAAGTCAGATGGGTCTGGATCGACCATGTTTGCTCCCGAGATTTTGGGAGACTTTTGCGAACCTCTCTGTCTGTCTGCCGTCGGGGGCTGGACTCGAGTGGTTATGTATAACTTCCCATCCGAGGCCCGCGTAACAGTATGCGGGACGCTCGGATGGTCAGAGATCAGATCAGCGGACCGAACTCGCCAGGTTCGCGCTGTCTTAGACTTCTTCGCTCTAATGCGTAAGGGCACATAGTAGGAAGAGTCTAAGTGATACTAGAGAGAGTCAGACATATCTTCTTGGGAGCACAAGATATCAGGACCATAAGAGAGGCGATCGAAGACAGAGCCGCGTGGAGTAGGCGTCAGGCGGCTGTCATCAGTAGTCTTCATGCGGCTGGCAGACGTAGCCGCATGGGTGTTCTTCATGCGGCTGGGATTCTCAGCCGCATGAGTTTTCTTCATGCGGCTGGATGATCTGGCCGCATAGCCTTTCTTCATGCGGTTGGTAGATTTATCCGCATGAGCCTTCTGCATGTGGTTGGCAGATTTGGCCACAGGAGTGCTCGACTTCTTCTTGGGGCGCATGGAATCACTCTTTGTCCCTGCAAGTCCAGCATCGTAGTGCTTTCCTTTGTCGGACTTGGGGACAGCAGAGTGCTCTACGGCTCGAAGTGGAGCCGTATGAGAATCACCTTCGCCGTCTTGGGTGGCAGAGAGTACCCCATCCAAAGCTTACGGAGGAGCAAATGATTTTGGCCTCCACTCGCAGCGAGCTTTCTTTGTGCGGGTTCGCTTCTGGATCGGGCCAGTACTTCCTTTAGAGAGCATTTCTTCAAACGCATGTTGGTCGAAACGGACGACCATCTTCTATTGCGTGGAGCCAAGCTTGGCTGCATCCGATTGCGTCACCAACTCCTCAGCGTTAGAAGTTTGTCCCCAGCAGAGTCGCCATCGTGTTTGCCATGAAATATAAAAGAGCAGAACAATTATCGGAGGACTGTACTTTTACTTTACGTTACAAACTCGCTTGTACAAAGAAAGCCTAGGGACTAAAACCTAGGTACAGCAGTCTAAGTACAATTGTTTATTTTAGATTCTGGGGGGTGACGATAGAGGCTCGGGAAAGCGACGGCAGCTCTGCCTTACTCCTTGGATGATCGTACGCAGCCTTGACTCCAGAAGATTGCTTGGCATTGAAGAAATGCTCTCTTTGCTCTCTCTCTGCTTTTTCTCTCCAAGTATTCTGGTGCTCTCTCTGATCTCGAAAAGAGGTTCTTTTTGCAAGAGAATGGCACCTTGCTATTTATAAGGAGGGAATGCAATCATTAGGGTTTGCAATGATTGTCCCTTAGAGTGGCGGCGGCCTGTTGATTGATCAATCTGGGCCATTAATCTTGAGTGTGATGAATCTGGGCCATTTAGTGTAGATTGCACCAAATCCTATCAGTAATTAATGCTGATTGGAATAAATCTCCATGATGATGATTTGATGATGTCTGCGAATCTGAATGAATAAATTTAATTCATTCTCCTGCCACGTGTCCCAGATTATTGGGATTTGACCCAATCTTTGATTGCAGTAAATCTGGAAAATTGATTGGCTTTATGACACGCGTCCTGGGAGTCACTAAGCCGCATAAGGATTGGGCCACATAAAGTTTGAGTCGCATAAGCCTGGCTACGTGTCAGGGCAGCTTGGGGAGTGGCCCCCGAGTCTTTGAACCACATGATAATCCGGACCATATAACGGGTAATGAGCCGCATGGAGATGATCCTTGTGAGCCGCATAGGGCTGTTTCGATCTGGGCCGCATAGGGCAACTTCGGCCTGAGCCCCATAGGGAGTCTCCGCTCGAGCCGCATATGACTGTCCACGTGTCTAGGCTGCGTGGCGTTTTCTGGATCTCGGGGAGTTGTGCCAGAGATTTTCTGTGATTTCCTAGGATTCTGTCATTATGACAGAGTCATAATTGCCTCCTTGTGTCAGACCTGTCGTTTCGTCAGAGCGGCCAGCCGTCAAAGCAATTAATGCAGTATAGGGCGGAGGGGAGAACTGTTTGCAAGCCATGTTTCTTCTCTTCTGAGCCGCATGGAACGTCTTGAGCCGCATAGTCCCTTGTGCCGCATGAATCGTTGTGCCGCATGGGCTATCTGAGCCGCATGGGGTTCCCTGGCCGCATGGATCTTTCTTCATTATTTTTCCATGCTTCTACATATATATATATATATATATATATATATATATATATATATATATATATATATATATATATATATATATATATGAACGAGAGAGAGAAAGAGAGAGAGAGAGAGAGAGAGGAGAAAACCAACAAAACCTAAAACCCTAACTCCAAACCCTCACGATCAACCCCCATGACTTCCCCGATACGCTGTGCGCCGCTCACGATGCCGGACGACCGCCGGAGCTGGCCGTGCGCGACAACGTCGCGCGAAAGAAGCAACAACAACAACAGAAAGGTGTTGATTCCATAGAAAGTTTTTCGCTACCGCGATCGATCGTTCATGATCCACTTTCGCTGGTATGTTCACAACCTATACGTATTCCAACACTTTCAATTAGTTTTAATTTAGAAGCTACAGATTGCCTAGAAAATTGAACCAAAGTTTACAAAAAACTGTCTCAAACATGACAGAATTTCAAGTCCATGAACTTGTTTTGGAAGGCAACTAATCGCTGATCCATCAACAATTTTAAAAAAGTAACTAAATAGGTTCGAAGACAACCTAACCGAGATGGAAACCAGTCACGCCCCAGAACCAGAACACTGGAGAGCGGGGGCAAACATAGCCAGCTACGTATAATAAAATGGGATCCACTCCACTATACGGTCACGACTGTCTAGATATATGAGGGTTTATCTACAAGCCATCAGTCTCTTAAGGTCAATAACAAGCCTAGTGTCTCAATCACAAGCAAATAAGTAAATATTACAAGATGTAAGATCACCAAATATACAATAGTAAGGCGTCCCAAACATTACATATTCAGCTGATCATGAAGCTAGTCGTTACAAAATATGAGGACTAGCAAGAGTTTTAGTCATACATGATCAACCCTAGGATCTGTCAATCATGTTACAGCCCGTAGGCAGACAGTAAGTAAGTGCAATCGAGCTAAACAGGTGCTCGTCGGCGAAACGCCTCAAAAGAATAATTTTACAATAGAGTGGGAGAGCCAAAATAACTCACTCGTTGCCCTGGTTACGTCTGGTGTTCACCATCGGGCTGGAAAAGCGGTAGATCCTCAGGAGCTGCTCCGAAATCTGGCCATACAAAACCAGCTGGCTCAGATCCCAAAAAGAGCAAGTGCTACAAAGGAAGCTTCACTTAGGAACTAAAACCAGCAATCAGCACTAGAGTATAAATAAGGTAAGAATTGAAAATAAAGAAATACATCAGGATGATATACGACGAGATAACCATGAAACTATTCAGATTGCCAGGTTACAACCCGTAAACCAAACAAGGACCGGGGTTGTAACCCTTCGTCTGAACAGAACTTGGAATTCTCACCATTTATCGGTAAAATAAATACAAGCATTCTGGTCATGCAGTAATCTGGAACGGAATCAGGACAATACTGGATTGGTTAGACTCCATCCAATCATTTCACGGCCAAACAAGAACTACAGCTTGATACTTTAACTAACTAGGGTTACCACAAGCCTAGTTACTAGCAAGATGCAGTGAGAATCTTCCACAGCCACAAGCCCTGCAGTCCATCCAGGTTACCCGGGTTAAAAGATTTAGAGTTGAATTCAGGTGGGTACATCGTCCAAGAAACGCATGTACCCTTAGGTAGCTTGAAGGGTGTAACACATGACAGTGTGCTGGAAATGTGCCCTACTCGACGGCAGGCTACAGATCCCAAGGCGTGCCCAGGTAACGGGATTGCCTGTAGCTGGGAGATCTCTTCATGACTAATGTATTAATCTAGTTATTAGCCTTAGCCCATTTCAATAGGTACTCCTGACCGTGGTACTCAGGAGTCCCCTCCTAGATATGATGCAAGACAGGACTGGATTATTTGTACAAGCACAATCGCCCATGGTGTCCAGGTTATTTATACAGGTCATGTCATGTCAGGTAGCCGTCGCAACGGCTTATCAGATATATCATGTCAGGTTTATCATGTCAAGTGTACTGGTCAAGAGAATTATGCCAATTAAATCGTGATTATCAAGTCCATGACAAAAGGCGTAAGGATATAAAATGGGCGTAAAATATATACCATAGGAGTTACAAGACATGGGTAAATAATAATAAATAATAGTACACAGGGCTATTGGAGAACCATGCGGCTCAAGCATATGCGGCCAGGAATGATCTCATGTGGCTGGAAAGAGAACAGCCCATACGGCTACGGAAAGAGGGAAGCACATGCGGCTAAAGCAACAATCCATGCGGCAGGGACAGGAGCGGAGCTATGCGCTTATGCGGTTAGCGGGGTCATACGCCTATGCGGCTATAAGTGGACCAAGTTCCTGCGGTTCAGACAGAAGTTCTCATGCGGCTGGGGAGCGTAGTATCATGCGGCTGGGTATAGAAGGAGGCGCATGCGGCTTAGTAGAAGCCCATGCGGCCCAATAGGGTCAGGCGCATGCGACCAAGGATGCTGATGCATATGCGGCTCGAGGGCAAGGCTTTATGCGGCCAGACAGGTTATACGCCTATACGGCCAGGATATGAAGGGGTGCATGCGGCTCGGTTAGGAGCTTATGCGGCCAGGTCAGTTCAAGAGCTCATGCGGCTAAGAAGGACTACAAGTTCATGCGGCTGGGAGGCAAGGGCGCATATACGGCTAGTGGGGAAAAGTCCATGTGGCTGGGAGAACACTTGTCGCACGAAATATTCATGCGGTCAAGTCAAGTACTGTTCTTCTTCTCCAAATTTCCGAGAAGAAGAACACCAAGAAGCCATGGCCACCAAGCTGTATAGAACCTTCATCCGGAGTCCAAATCCGAACTTCCATAGGTCAAAATGGGGCAGAACGAAATGCTCTACAACATGGAACCATCAAAACTCGGAAATAACAAGATTAAGTAGATCAAAACCCAAGATTTCTGAAAAATAAGTAAACTTAGATCTACAAGAATCTAGCCATGAAAAGAGGAAATGCCAAGTACTAAAGTAAGTTAAAATGCTGTAAGGAAGAGAAAGAAGCAATAAAATTAGAGTTCCTCCATGAAGCAAGTTGCACTTGCCTAGACCTCTCTCTCTCTCTGGTAGGTAAAGTAGTAAATGGAAGAAGAAGAAGAGTAATGAAGAGAGAGAAAGAAGAATAGTAATAAATACCAAAGGTGGTGGTAGGTAGGGGGTTCATCCATGGTTCATGATGAACCAAAAACAATCCCAACCGAACAAAGCCAACCCCGGGCCAAGAATAAACCGAGTCAAGAAGGAAAAGCTAAACCAGAAATTAAGCAATACAAGATAAAATACGTACACATATTCCAAATACGTAATACGAACCACAGGCATTACAAAACCCCATTATTAGTTTTATTTATTATTATTTAGACAGTAAGATGAATTGATTTGAAAATCAAGAAAAACCATAGTAAATCATGTTTTCAAAAATATAAATTTTGAGATACAGAGTGCATCCTGCCAAACCGGACCACTTCGTCGTGTACCAATTGTATCAAAAGATACGTATGGTATGTACGGACGTGTGGGCTTTTGCAGAAGTTGACTTAGACGTGTGTGCACACCGTAATTAACCCGTATCCGTCAAAAATCCCCGTATCATCCCCTTTGTAAACTAGCCCATAACTTCGTGCACGTTCGTCATCTTGAGAAAAAACTTACGCCAATAGGACCGTGCTATTTTTTTGGTCCTCTGAGCCAATTTTGATCCGATTCTGAGAAGGTCGACCGGAGTACTATTTTGGCGGGCCCGCGACCCGATCCAACTGACGAATATGTGCACGGTCCACCGGAATCTAACTTTGGAGATACGGTTGGGTTTGTATTGTCAAATCAGAATCCTAAACATATAGTTTTATGACTTTAAAGACCGTAGATGCTGGCATATTTTTGGTGCAAAGCGGGTCCAACGACAGACACTGTTTCGGCACAAAATTACTATTTTGCCCCTGAGTCCAAAATTGGACTTATGGGTAGTCAACTTAAATATTTTTTTTATGACAAACACGTTGGTGATGTTTGTTTCAGCATCCGAAGACAATTGTAGGAGTTGACTTTCGTGGCTCACTGGGTGGTTGGGTATTGTTGGTTTTACGTGCGACCCCTAAGCCAACTGGACTATTCCGAATGCATGGTATTATCGGTTTCACCAGCAAAGTACCCCAGACAAGTACATATACTGATTGTTTTCAATTCATGATAGTTTCTCCATTACATTTTATACATATGCTCTTCCTGCTTTGATGACACGCTGGTTACACGGGTTAGTATCATGGATCCCTATATATTATATTTCTTGTTAACCATCCACATGATTGTTGTGTTCATGACTTGTTCGAATCCATGAGTACTAGTTGGACGAGAAAATATCTTAGTAGATGTGTGAACTACCCTTTCCATCCCTATTGTCTTTCATGGAGAATAGCAGTCGCACACGACACGTACGGGGTGCCAGATTTACCCCTTAGCCGTTCACATGTCGAACACGATATTTTAACACACATAAATAGATATTGTTTTCACTTGTTCATTATATTCCTGTATCACCTGCTATGTCACCATGTTTCCTTCTAGATGCTATATTTTGTTATAGAGTTGCATGTTAATTTTTCTACTATAACATGATGCCGTTACTTTCTAGTTCAAATTCTCATATGCTATTTTTATGTCTTGCAAATTATATCATGTCTTGAATAGCTTGTCATATGTGTGCTTGCTCCATTCCTGACTGGAAACCAAAAATTTTCAAATAATCGCCTACTACATAATTCTTTGGACCGTTTGGAAAGACATGGGTATGTTGGAAGGCTAACCTAGAGACTAGTTAGATAGTTTAAATTTATTGTATTAGATTTTGTGAAACATTGTATGTTTATAATCAAATGTAAATCTTGAATATTATAAATTTATTTAGTATTTGTGAATGAGCAATAAAGCAAATAATTATGAGTTTTTTTTGTGATTTGAGCATTATGTGGTCTAGACAGCGTTCTACCGCCGATACCGCGGCGTAGGCTCGCTTGCGTACGCACTCGCATCCCGAAAAGTGGGTGCGGGTCATGACAATCTCCTACAGTCAATATATTATTGAGCGTTTTGATGCTCAAAATTTAATAACTTTGACTTGGCTGAAACCGAGATAGCAGATTCATTGCTATTAATGCTAGGTTCGTCGCATTAATTTCGAGGAGGCTGTCACTTGGGGCATGGGCTTGGTTCTGCCTTGGCCTATAAATAAATGTGTTTGTGGTGAAGAGAGTTTTCTCATTCTCATTTCACATAACCCTTTTATCAAGAATGAACTCAACCGATTCTTCTCCTTGGCGAGTTGATATACTGTGGGTTGTGGATGTCCTTATTCAAAGAAGCTTCAATTTTGACGACGAACTCCTTTAGAAAACTGAGACGCGTTGAGTTAGCTGTGGGCAGAGCAGTTCATGCTCGTGTTCTTTACTAGCCATGTTCTTTGTCGAGACGATATCGAGCATCAAGTTGAACACAGGGTTTGGGTTTGATGTGCCCAACCCTCGTTATGCTGGAAGAGCCACAAGGCGGCAGGTGATGCACCTGTGCTGAGACGAAGAAGTGATTCGCTCGTAATGAGAAAGAGATGTGCCTATGCTGAGACGTCAAAGTAGTGCACATATCCATAGAGTTTTTGACTAGGTTGTAGTAGATTTTCTATGTAATGAAAAGCCATCTAATAGATTTTCATAAAAATGCGCTTTTATCTGTTTGTCTTTTGTGATACGCTGACATTGCTCTGTGTCTCCGCCGTATACTGTTGGTGGTGCATAGGAATTTTGGCCTCTATGGTGCATGAAGTTTCATGCTTCTACAATGTATATGTGTCAATAGGGATAACGAGCGCATGAATTCTGGCCTCTGTGGCGCATAGAATTCGGTCTTGGAGATGTACTGAAGCTTTTATAGTGCCATCGCACACGGACTTCTGTCCTGGAGATGCATCGAGGTATAACTCAGCCAATGTACATGGACTTCTGTCCAGATGATGTGCCGAGGCTTTGGCATTTGCTGATGCGCATAACTTCACATGCGCCGACGCTAGGCTGCGCATGTCTTTTTATCTTTTTTTCTTTCAAAAAGACCAAGTTTTTGCTAACTTTTTTGTCTTTGTCTTTTTGCAGTGTCTATAACTTTGCCAAGGTTGGGCGAGATTCTATCGACTACTCCCTTTGCCAGATGGGTCTGGACTTCAATAAAGAAGTGGTCAATCCGGCCAAGGCTACGATTATGTTGGATCAGCCACCGAAAAGGATGGCTCTGATCAGGGACCAGCCCCATTCGTTCCTCCAGGCCATCATGGAGAGGGGACTAATCCGTGTTATTGGAAGTACAACCAAGTCTTATCTAAAGCCCCAATTTATGTTTGGGGACAAACTGGCTTCTTTGAGGTGAAGGGACTTCGTATGTATGTGCCAAAGACTGATCGTCAACTGTCGTTTACCGCCTTCACTTGCTTAGCCTCGAAAAGAAGAATAGAATAGGAACTTACCCTAACCCAAGGAGGGGCAGTTTTGGGGTCTTTTAAAATCGACTTCAATTCTAATCAGAAAGACGTCATCACCTTCGTGCGAGGCGTACCGTCTTACTCCCTGTGAGCCTTGCGTCCCGGGAGCATCTATAGCAGTGTTCCTCCAATACTTTTGCATTCAGTGCCTCGACCTTTGCCAATCGTATGCTGGCGGCTAAGATCACATACCCGAACGGGGAATTTTGGGTTGAAGGTTGGTGTCATTATGTACCAAAGTGGGATGATCTGACCCTGTGGATCCTGACGAAGTACAAGGATGAGCTGAGGGAACTTGGTTTGGATTTTGCCATACGGGCTAACCAGGCTAGTGTAGAGCTGAACCGACCTATGTTCTGGCCCTCCTCGAGAGGTACAATTCTTATACTGGGACGTTTTATACACCTGTAGGAGAGTTGGGGTTGGCACTCCATGAGATGTTCGAAGTCTCGAAACTCCCTTGGGGGATAAAGCCATATGAAGAATATCTTCCAACAAATGAGGAGCTTTCTGCTTTAGAAGACAACAATTTGCAAATGATGATGGTCTACAAGGAATTGTTGTGCCGCCATCATGTGAATCAGCTAAAAGACAAGACCAAGGCATCCCCTCATATGACTATTTGAAGGGACATTGTCTTTACTTAAGACAAGCGACCTAAAGAAGGTTTGTTTCACCACCCCTCAAGGTTCTACGAGTGAAGAAGTCGCCGCCCAAATGAGGGAACTGGGCGAGAGGAATCTACAAGAGGACGAGAACAGGGAGCCAGCGGTCTCAACTGTAAACCCCCTACATTTTACTATGATTTCTAATTTTTATTTTATTTTTTCGTATTTGTACGTTTCGTGCGAGTACGAATATGCGAGGTAGTATATTTTTTATATACACAAAAGTTTTATTAAAAGATTTTCTTCATATAGAAGAACTATAGTTTTCAAAATAATATATGATAAATATTTTTATTTGCTTAAAGTTGTAAAAGGCGTCGCGTCGAGATTTGCCAAAACTTTATCTTATTTCTTTATTAAAAAGGTTATTTTATTTTATTGTACAAATATAAGTAGTAATTTAGAAAACTATATTTTATGTAAATACACTATTTGTGTGCGAGTTACATGAAATTAATTTCATGTTCACTTTGGCTTTTCGAAAACTAGTTGTAACTATTTTATTTATTTATAAAAAGATATTTCAAATATTTAAAGATTTATTATGAATTTTGAAATTCTTTATTAAATATATTTTATTATTTATGAAAAGATATGTTAGAAAATTGTTTGATTTAATGTTGATTAATTATGGTGATTTAAATTGGAAAAGATTTTATTGACTTTATTTTAAATATTTTTAAATTAAAGATAAGAGTTATCTAGATTGGATTTGGATTTGGATTTGGATTGAATTGGGTTTAAATTGATTTGAATTAATGGTGAATTATCTAATGGGAATTTAAACTATCCTAATCCTTATCCAACTAGGAGTCCCCACCTCCTATATAAGGAGAGTCCCGTTGCCCTTTTTCTATAGAAATTTATACACCAAAAATCTCCACAAAAGTGTCGTGCTCCATGTCGGTGTCCAAATTCTATATGTCAGCCGTAACAGCCTCAGGTCCAACCCCGGGTGTCTTTCTACTAGATTGTATTTATTACAAATACATAACTTTCTCGTATCCAACACCCGTACACATCTACCCAGTCCGACCCATCTCCGTCGCCTCCTCAGTCCCCCGTCTACCTACACCGGCGGATCCCAGCCCTGGCCTCGCCGCCCCCTGTCCAACTCGGCTACAACATCATCGTCATCACCCCCCACTGCCAACACCGCCACCACTGTCCCCAAACTCCTCCACCTCTGCCAACCAGTGTCCCCAAACTCCGCCCCCTGTCCCCAAACTCCGCCCCCTGTCCAACTCTTCACTATCGCCTAAGTCAAACTCTCCTGACCATCTCAAATACTGGTTCTGCCCCACAGATCCCCGCCTCTACCAAACAACATCCATCACCATCACCATTACCATCTCTGTCCTACCAACACCCACTTCTTTACACAGTCCAGTAGCCTCCATCGCGTCGTAACCACCGAGCGTAGCGACTAAATCCCGACCAACCCAAGGCCGAACCACCGCACAAAATAAACAAACACACCCATCACCACCACCGCCACTTACCTCCGCCAGCGTCCAGCCCCGTCCCAGCCTTGGTAACCCCCTCCACGGCAGCAACCCCGCCTTGCTACGACGAGCCCCACGTCGTCGAGGTGGTTCCCGCGCCACCGCACCTCCTTCAGCGACCGGGCCTCCGCCGTCGGAAACCCCATGGCGAGACCCCCTCCGTCCCTCTCACTCGTTGACCCCTCCATTCTCGTCCCTCTTCTTTCCGCTTATCTCTCCCCTTTCGCCACTCTTCCCCTTCATCGACCTCCCTTACTCCCTAACTTTCTCTTATCCCTCACTATTTCTACTTCTTCTTTCTTTATTTCTTCTGATGGTAAACTATTCCTCTCTCTCGTGGGTTGAAAACGAACGAATACAGCTGAATAAAATTTGTATTTTAATTATATTATTATTATTATTATTATTATTATTATTATTATTATTATTATTATTATTATCTTGCAGTGACTGATTAATGATTTATATTAGTTTAGTATACTTATGAATATTTACAAAATATATGGCAATACTATTATTAATATTAGTATTATTATTATTAGTGTTATTGTTAATACTATTATTATTTTGGAAGAGTTATATATATATATATATATATATATATATATATATATATATATATATATATATATATATATATATATATATATATATATATATAGGCTTAATTGCACTTTGCTACCCTCAACTATTACCATTTTTCAACTTTGTACCCTAAACTATTTTTTGTAACAATTTGGTACCCAGATGTTATTTTGGACTAAAATGCCCCTACCCCTACCTCTAACCCTCCCCCCCCTGCACGCTCCGGCCGCCCCCCCTGCTCACTCCGGCCGCCCCCCCCCCCCCCCGCCCCCCACCCCCCCCCCCTGCTCACTCCGGCCGCCCGCCCGCCCCTGCCTCTCCCCTAGGCCGCGGCAGCACGGGAGGAGGGGGGCTGGGGAGGGAGGCGGGGCGGAAGGCGGGGCAGGGGGTGGCCGAAGGTAGCAGGGGGGGTGGGGTCGGGGGGGCGGAGCTAGCAGGGGGGTGGGGCGGCCAGAGCTAGCAGGGGGGGTGGCCGGAGTGGGGAAGGGGGTGGAGGGAAGGAAGAGGGGAGGGCATTTTCGGAATTTTTGAAAAATTAGGTATCAAGTTGAAAAAAAATAATAGTTGAGGTACCAATTTGTTACGAAAAAAAGTTTATGGTATCAAGTTGAAAATGCGGAATAGTTGAGGGTAGCAAAGTGCAATTAAGCCATATATATATATATATATATATATATATATATATATATATATATATATATATATATATATATATACACACACACACTAGCTATTTTCAAATGTAGCTTTCTGATTATAAAATAATTTCTAGTATCTTTTCGAATGTTATTCTAATATAGCTTTTCTATCTATAAATTTATACTTTTACAAACTTAGAATTTAGCCTAAAACTGATTTTTAATTTTTTAAAATATTTTTTTGGACATATTTGACTAATAAAAATATATTCTTCCAAATTATTTATATAAAATATTATCAACTATTTATGTAAAATTATTATAAAATATAGTATATGTATCTGTTTTGCCAAATTCTTCCAAATTATCCCCATTGATTGTGTCTAATCATACACTTCTATTTTCTCATAATTTCAGACCCTTTCGCAACGACCATGGTTATCAGACAAATCAGGACTTGTCGGATCATCGCACCACACTAGGCGTCACACCAGGCAAGAAACCTTGCCATTATTGTTTATTTATTTTGCCCATTATACTTCATGCACTTATTATTTAGGCTTAATTGCACTTTGCTACCCTCAACTATTCCGCTTTTTCAACTTGATACCATAAACTTTTTTTCGTAACAAATTGGTACCTCAACTATTATTTTTTTTCAACTTGATACCTAATTTTTCAAATATTCCGAAAATGCCCTTCCCTCTTCCTTCCCTCCACCCCCTTCCCCACTCCGGCCACCCCCCCTGCTAGCTCTGGCCGCCCCACCCCCCCTGCTAGCTCCGCCCCCCCCCCCCCCCCGCCCCCCACCCCCCCCTGCTAGCTTCGGCCACCCCCTGCCCCGCCTCCCGCCCCGCCCTCCCTCCCCAGCCCCCCTCCTCCCGTGCTGCCGCGGCCTAGGGGAGAGGCGGGGGCGGGCGGGCGGCCGGAGCGAGCAGGGGGGGGTGGGGGGCGGGGGGGGGAGCTAGCAGAGGGGGCGGCCGGAGTGAGCAGGGGGGCGGCCGGAGCGTGCAGGGGGGGAGGGTTAGGGGTAGGGTAGGGGCATTTTAGTCCAAAATAACATCTGGGTACCAAATTGTTACAAAAAACAGTTTAGGGTACAAAGTTGAAAAATGGTAATAGTTGAGGGTAGCAAAGTGCAATTAAGCCTATTATTTATTATTACTTTTCTGCAAGATAAATTGTGCTAAATTGTTATATTTAGATGAATTTCTATTGTCTAGTTCTATTTTCTGCTACTTAATTATTTCTTTGCTCATTAAACCTAAAGTTAAAAGACTACATGCATTCATTGGCCTTGACACATGTATGCCACGAGTCATGAGTCGTATATAGATTTTGGCTACTTAATTATTTCTTTGCTCATTAAACCTAAAGTTAAAAGACTACCTGAATTCATTGGCCTTGACACATCTATGCCACGAGTCATGAGTCACATATAGATTTCGGACTTGTGTATTGACTGGCCAGCGGTACATATATGACGAGCGTTAGGCTATAACTACTAATAAGATTGCATGATAGAAGACTAATAGTTATCAGAGTTATAATATTGGGTGGGGATAATACAACTGGATGTTGACCTCCTCCCTATCTATTGTAGAATCGCTCGCTACTAAGGAACGATAGGTAGACTATATGCTATAGACTCGCTCGATACTGAGCAATGGTATATAGTAGTTAGACTCGCTACTGAGGTACTTTTATCTTGACTTGACTTGGAGGCTATGAAACCATGTACTATTCTCGATTGCATTACACCTAGAGTGGTTAGGTGACCTTATCCATTAGGTATAGGTACTTTTAGTTTATGTACTTAAGCTTGACCATGACTTCGAACAGTATTTTGTCGTGGACTAGTTTGCCACACCTTGAACTTGTTTGGTTGTAGGTGTGGTTCACTGCTTCAATGATAAGGTATACCATGTTATGGTCCGAATTATTGTTCAGCACTTTATATTCAGTTTGTGGCATGTTCTTCCTGTATCTTATTACGTCCCTCTGAGGACATAGTGATTCCTCCAAGTATGTGTTTTGTGACTTTCTGCAGGTGTTCCAGCCAAAGCCGTGATCTCCTCTATTTCATCAAAAATGTTTGCTCTTGGGTCGTCTTTGATAATTTATATATTCTTTTATTTGTATTTATTTCTTCTCATTTAAAATAGTTGGTAGTGAATTTGTCTCCGTCCTACGACTTGTAAAATAATAATTCATAGTTTATTTATGATATCTTTAGTCTTTTATTTTGTGGATGAGATTAGTTATCATGGTTATACTGTATTTTACAGCTTACATATATTTATTATATGCCTGACATGTCTACGTACCTAGTCCTACATATTTTAGAACTGGGACATTACATGTTTTTGTGGTGGCCCAAACAGGTCGAGTTTGTCATTTCAGTTATGTTACTGTACCGAGCGGGCCTGCATATAGGACTATAATCTAGGAATCTCATCCACATACTTGATCTCCTTCCTTGACTCCAAATTTCTAACTCTTGTTTGCCTTCCTTGCCTTACATCCTGCTTGAACTCTTTCCACCGTAATCCTTACTTCTCATGCTTAATAGCGGTTAGGAAGATGACTATACTAGTATATGCTCATAGGTCAATTGTATGGCTAGAAAGATTACATTGACGATTAGTAGGCATTAAAGGACCTATTTGAGTTATAAAGGCGTTTTATACTTTAAGGATAGAGGAACCCTATTTTCCTAGAGGTATAATCTTGTGTGAAGGATTAGTTATTTCTAAGTTGGGTAGTAGCAATATTACAAACTTCGAAAAATAGTTAATTTTTTTGAGACTGTTAAGTGGTATTCACCAAGATAAGTCCAATCCAGTCACTATTTGCGCACTTGACTCACTTTTCTCAGATTGACTTTCTGCCCCGGCGGGAAACGAAGCAACCTTTATCCGTGGGTAAGATCCATTCCTAGGCATTTCTAATGACGGATTAGTTCAGTGTGCGAGTGAGCTAGAACGAACCGGAAAGGAATATAGGAAAGCTTGCTTAGGAGGACGAGAGGTCAAAGAAATGTGAATAAGGAATTCGATCTCAGGGTGGCTTAGGAAAGATCCTTGCCGAATCGAAGCGAAGGGATAATGGTTTTATGCCACGACGATCTATATGCGAACCGATAATGGAGTCCCCGGGACGGACGACGTGAGTGAGAGCCCAGACCATAGCGGCTTTAGAGACTTCTCTCTCAGCTTTAACGGCGACGAAAATGTTCTCCGAGAGGCTTTCCTTTCTGCTTTACTGTGGTTTACCCATAACCATCAGCGGCAAGGGTTACGGAAGAGGCCAAACCAACCCAGGTGCATCACAAGTAGATACGGGGTTGGAGCAGCAGATCCTGACTTCTATCAGAGATCAGGTATCAACTGGGACCTCCCAATTGTGAACCAGTCATAGGAGTGGGTTGAGAAGGAAGTGGTGTTTAGGCCATAAATTCGGAGTTGGCAATCAGCAGTTAGAGATGGATTGTTGGAAGCTGGGGTTGAACCATATAATGGCTTCCGCTTTGATCATTTGCTGGGTACTAAGATTGATGGCTCCACTTTTGACCCTTCAGGAAGGAGACACAGTGCTGCAGATCTTCTCAATTATGCAAATGCTATGAACATGAAAGTTGCCGTGTATGCAAGTGTTGAGAAAATATTGTTGGCATCTACTTAACAAACAGTATTCCAGGTCAAGGCTATCGGTAATCGGGGTGGTTTATCGTGATCAAATGGGACGGTTTCACCATGCAATGGTGCGAGAAAATGGTGAAGTGATGCTAGCAGCTGGTGCCCTTGGAAGTCCTCAGTTGCTATTGCTGAGTGGCATTGGTCCAAGGCCATACCTTTCTTCTTGGGGAATTCCTGTGGCATATTATCTTCCATATGTGGGCCAATACCTCTATGAGAACCCAAGGAATGGAATCTCTATTGTGCCTCCAATCCCACTGGAGCATTCTCTGATTCAGGTGGTTGGCATTACTGATGCAGGAGCTTATTTGGACTTCTAATATCGTCCGCATCCCCTGCCCTTTATCTTTTATCAGGACACCATCTTCACCTCTATATCTCACAGTGGCAACTCTTATGGTATGGGCATTCTTTCCAGGAGAAGGATACAGAGCTCACAACAAAGAAAGGCGTAAAGGGCTTGCTTTCAAGACTCACTTAACTGAAAAGATAGATGAATGCTGGAAAAGGCCGAGTGAAAACGTTCTTTCAACTTCTTATAACAGGGATTTAGACAATGCCCATTTCCTCATGGGTGATCACTCGCTCTTTATCTAGTAATCCTATATGGAATGACTAGACTAATTGATAGTCTGCATGGACTCGACACCGCCTCTCCACGGGTCGCTGTGACTAATCCACTCAGGTCAAGCTATCAATTCAGCCCTCTCCCTCTGGAACATACTACCAAGGAAGCAAGCAGCCTCTGTCTTTTAGCCCGACCTCTCTGTTAAAGAGCCTATCTAAAAGATCTTCCAGTCCGGATCTAATCTAACGGCTATGTGCGGATCGCCTTTCGCTGAGCCGGTTGTGAGATCGATCCCTTCGACTAGGAATTCCGACAAAAACGTATTAAAAGATTGCCTTGCGCTTGGTATTCGTATTCATTGTAAAGCCTTGAGCTACCACCGGATTCCTCTTCCTCCTGAAATGAAAACCTGAAAAGAGCTCTTTCTCGGCATCCGGATTCTCGCCATCCCAGAAGTTGACTTCTTTGCTGGGCTACTAGAATAGGCTATGATTCCTATCTCTCAAGAATGAGAACCAATCTCCTTTTGAACTCAAAAAGCATTTAAGCGGGTTATTGAACTTCTATTCTAAATCACCGAATCTCGCATCCAACCCCGTTCTTTTGGACTCAATCAATGAAAAAGCTTAGTCGGCCCACGCTAAACCGATTTAATAGAGGCCTGGCTAAGGACTGCTACCCTCTATTCTTTTCTTGCTAAGAACGAATTATCGAAGCCCGGAAGTTCCTTCGTTCCCAACCATCTCATATCATAGCCTTCGTGCCAAGGCTAAAAGAGCTCCATTACACAGAAGACCAATCGAATCCCGATTCAAGGACAAGCAAGGAAATCAGTCCAATAGAATAGCCGCTTCTTCTTAGAAAATGGATCCATGTTATCAAAGAGGAATTTCCCTCGAGCTGGGCATGAGCTATTCCCATCTAGTTACGCGTTGTGGGACTGCTAAAGAGTCTTCCTTTCAAGATCGCCTTGCCTTTATGAAAGTACGCTGTACTGGCCTTCCTTCCCCTAACCCCAGGAAAATCAGTGAGTTGCCCCCCCTCAACCTATTGAATTTCCTTCACTCGGGTATTTAAGTTCCACTACACTAAGACGAGAGAAGTCGGGATTTGTGGCCTACCCCACATTTGCCTTCTATGCGCTACGAGCATCGACAAAGATCTCCTTTTAGTTTAGGAAAGCCGGAATGGATTTTTGGCATCCTTCCTTCTTCGTGAGTTCGTATGAAACTGGTGACTAAGCCTTTTCCTTCTGCCTTTGCTACCGACGGGGCTTCTAAAGAATTTCATTCTTAAGCTGGATAGCATTTATCAAGCCAGAATACCTATGGAATCGGTTGTTCCACTATATAAGGAAATTAGAGGACGAAATTTCTATATAAGATAAGTCCAATCCAGTCATATCGCTGTCTCCGACATGGACCCGGTGAAATTAAATTCAATTTGGATCAAATATTCTCACCTATCGATAGATAGCTGGTTGCTTCCAAGCTCAAACCATTTGCGAATTTCTCTTTTTTTTCTTGTTCTTGATAGATTGGTATTATCCGCCCCTGTCAACTAAAGAGATAACTGGAGGAGAGAAGGCGAGCGAAGTGAGAACAAAGGATTTACAAGTCTAATGGGAGAAGAACGTTGACTGCATCTTCAACTAGAAAAGAAAAGATAAACCTCCCCGGGGCACCGAAAGACGCTAGACGCGACAAGCGAGATAAAGAAAGCAGCTGGACTGCCTTGCCGCGGGTCTCCAATGATAGACTGTTTTTGGGCAAGACAAAAGACAGGAACTCGCCGACACCAAGCCAAGGGATAAGAGCAGATTGATGGTGAGAAATTCAGGGAATCCATGAGAGAAGGTTCGAGAACCTATAGACTCTAAAGCAACACGACTTCGGTTCCGACCGAATATAGCCCTTTAAGCGAGAGGGCCAAGGTTGCCGTTGGCGTGTTGCGTAACAAGGGCAAGATGAAAGGCGGGGGGCGGGCGGGATCAAGCTTTCAAGGAATGGACGGGCGTAGGCTTTATAGTGAACGCAGACCCCCTGACTGAATCAATGACCGCATGAGCCGAGAGAAACATTAGACTTCCGTTGCGAAGAGAGATCGAAGACGAAGATTTTCTGACGCAGTGCGGGCACTGGATGGAAAAGACAGATAAGGGAACAAGCCACCGGGAAAGGCATACCTCAAGGAGCACCAATCTCCCACGGCGAACATCTATCTGCACGAAGCCGACCTATAGATAGAAAGAAAGAGAGAGGAAAGGAAAATGAAATAGGGTTAGTTTGAGATACGCGGACGGGGAGTACGCAGCCGAACAACCGCAGGGGCTTCCAGCAGTGATAGCTAAACTAAACAGCCGCCCAAAACCTGGACATTTCAATCGGAAATTAACGTCGGATCCCGGCTATCTGAAAAAGGCATCCTGCCGGATCACGAAATGCAATGCAACAAGGGGCGAACCAAGCGCTTGCGCGAAGAAGCGAATCAATCAGAATGGAGACAAGGCGAGCGGAGTGAGGCAAACGCGGCGTGAGGAAGGAAGGAGTTCGAGCGCATCGCACTGCCGCATAAACAATTGATCCGCTGGACAGGATGAGCAACCTTTCTCTGGAAAGGAATAGTTCAAAGCCATGTCACTTGGAACGAAACACTTCATTTTAGTAAGACCACTTTTTTTTGGTAAGCTAAATGAGATTCTATAGGCATGGTTGCAACCAAAACAAGAGCTAGCTTCGTCATGTTCTTCGCCTGAACATACATATAGAAGACCCTCCGGTCGCCTCTGTACCAGTAGTTGAGTGGCTTGCTACTTTCAATCAGAAAAGGAAGATTGAGCAAGTCAAGGGCGCAGCGAAGTTGTCCCTCTTCTCAGGTAACCCGCCGCCGGTCATATAGAGCGCTCCGCCCGCCACCGCATATGTAGCAAAAGAGGGAGCGGGGAAGGAAGAACAACCGTTTGACTTTGGCACATGAGGTGGCGGGTTTGGCTAGGTAACATAATGGAAATGTATCGGACTGCAAATCCTGGAATGACGGTTCGACCCCGTCCTTGGCCTCGGGGAGTGGCGAGCAGCACAGAACTTTTCTCAGTCAAATGGCGGTTCTTTTGTTAGAAAGAAAGATCATTCTTGAACTTCAAAAGAAATGCAAGATTCGAAGGCACGGAGTGCTCCCCTATCTCTTAGGTAGCGTACTTTAGTAGTGACCCCTCCGGGGGCCCGGGGTTGCTTTGGCCCGCTAGCTAGCGGGGAAGAAGTCCCTTAAGAAGGCGAATTGCCCAATAGCAAAGATCGGACATTTCATAAGTCCCATTCCCAGGAGAAGGAACACACATCAGTCGGAACGTCATCGCACAACGTCAAGTGAGTCTTGGCGAGAAACGCATTAGATGGGTGAAGACAATGCAGAGTAGTACCGTCCACAGTCCAGAAGACTACGAGATCCACTCCAAATTAGTATATACTTGATCTTATACTCGTCTCTTATGTCTTTAACATATTAGTGAGACCCTCAGAGCAAACGATTTCATGGGTTAAGCCTATCAATCTTTCTGTTTTTATCTGGATAGCCAGGCTTGATAGCATTAGTATGTCGTCTGCGTATAACGCGTCCACGCTTGTTTATAGAAGAACGTGGTCTCCGTCTTCTCCGCGCCCGTGTTCACCGCTGTTGATTTACCTGGATGCATAGTGTCAAAAAGAATGGCAAAGGCCCGTGCTGCATTCAGAAACTCTATCCCGAGAATGATCTGGAAGTCGTCCAGGTGCACCGCCATTTGGTGGGTTTCTATCTCGTTATTCTAGAATAATCTATGTCCGCTTTTCTGTCTAAATGCATCCAAAGCGACTCGCTTTCTATATGATCCCTCTAGAAGAGTGGGATTTTACCAAATCTGTCTAGTTACTTCGTTCCCTATTTCTACTCGCCGAATCCTGAGGCAATGAAATTGTTACTAAAGCACCGATGACACTGCTGGTAAATGCCGGGGCTATTTTTTTCCATCTGATGTCATTCACTTTATTCTTAATCGGCATTCCTTGGTCTTTCAATGGTTGAGATTAGTGGTGGTGCATTTCTTGATGTGCTAACCGACTTTCAATTGCCGTAGTAACACCTTCACTCTGTTGGTTTTTCGGAATACCCATCTGAACAAGCCGACTAAGAAGCCAATGGTCCAACAGTTCCCACCAGCCAGGGAGGAATGAGAGAATCCTAGTCAGACTCGGAACTCGTTTCCGATGTATCATCCTATGCTGATTTAGCGGATTTGACTTTCGTTTTTGATTGATAATGTGCTGCGAGGTTGCCAATCACGACTTTCTCTGCTGTATTCAGTTAGCCTTCTTGCATAATACAGGTAGCCCCCTCATTTTGCCTATGAATCCCACCGTTCATTCTGAAACTACCGATCACTAGCCTCGAGAATCAAACTCCTGGTATAGCTCTAGGTCAACGTCATATGGTCACCCGATAGCTAGCAGCAAGTGGCCCATTCGACTAAAGTCTAACCGCAAACGCCAATGGTGCTCACTTTAAGTGAACTGGAACTGAAGAAATCAAGGTGTAGAGTGATGGTCCCTAAGTTACGAATTGCAACAAACCAACTATTCCGAACCATTTCTCAAAAGAAAGAGCACATTGATGGATGGAGAAGCGATGTGACGCCTGCAGACGGATGACCTGATAACTCTAATGTATCTGACTCTGATTGCACTGACGATATTGCATTGAACCATTGATCGCGTAGCCCGACCCTGCGGAACGAGAGAGGCGCCCGAAGGCGAACCACTCCGCGGTGACCGTGCCGGGAGGTAATAGCTGTTAAGCCCTCTTGTTTTGGCATGGCCTAAAGGCCTACGTCACGCTTACCCCTAGAAGGTACTCGTTGGCCTGCTCAGTGAATAGCCCTGATGGAATCCCTCAAATGGATGAAACTCTGCCTCACTGAAGAGGACTTAAACACAACAACAGAAGTAAGAAAAACAAACAGAATCAAAGTCAATAGCATGAAAATGAAATAAGTACAAGTTACCGTGGTACCAAAGTGACAGGGGATTCTCCCGGATTACTCCGATCTCGCTTCGGGTTCACCACTATACTATACTATACTATACTATACTATACTATACTATACTATACTATACTATACTATACTATACTATACTATACTATACTATAAGGGCTAGTCTCTTTCCTTTTCTTACTTAAACCGCATACTTGAAGTATAGATTGAAGCCCCTTGACTAGTAAGGGACTACGAGCAACTCGCACTAGCTGTAACAGCAACAGGAGTTTGATTCCTCATCCGCTTCCTAGTCGGAAAAGAAGGCGAGCGGAGTGAGGTCGAGCCAGGAAGAGCAACCCGAGAAGAACAGAAAGAGCAGCGAAGGATTGAAAGAATTCCTTTCCTACTACTACTAATAATAATAAAGGGGGTATGCTTTGAGAAGTTATTGGCTATCAAATAAAAGAAAGTCAATAGTTGTAGGATGTTTTTTGGCTCCGTTGCGTTGACTGCTCTCTGATCTCGATTTTTCGTCATATGTATATCCTCGGCATCTGCTATTGTCTCCCCTGCCATTCCAACTCCGCCTCCGACTGATGAGTTGGTGCGAAAGTGGTTCCTTATCTTTCAGGCCTTTTCTGTTGATATGTATATCCTCGTCCTCTGCCTTAGTCGCTCAGACGTCCCAGTCTGCTGCTTTTTCCTGGCAGATTGACAACTAAGGCTTGACCC